>PVJL010003383.1:0-159486 GCA_004026885.1 Lyroderma lyra
TGCTATCACTAGATTGAGGTGGGTCATGCTGGTTAGGCCAAAACAACTTTGAACAAATAGGGGTACAATAGCTGAAGAATAAAACTGCAGAATTTATTTCATGATTTAAAAAAGAGTGCCTTATAACTTTGTGATCTTCTTCATTTTCTAAAATCAGCATTTATTTTTGAACCCAAGACTTAAATTAGAATTAAAAAGTTATAAATGTAACTTTTTTCCAAAGATAAGAAGTCGTATTTACTTAACCAAACATCTCAGCAATAGTGGTACATGTGTCATCTACTACAACTGAACATACAAAGAAATGAACTACTGATATATGCTGAAATTTGAATGGATATTAAAGGCCTTATGCTGAGCTATAAAAGCTAATCTCGAAGGCTACACATAGCATGATTCTTTTATGTAACATGATTCTTTTATGTAACATTCTTGAAATGACAAATTTATAATGATGGAAAACTGAGCTGAGATTGCTGGGAGTTGAGGTTGGGGAGAGGGTATATCTATAGAGAGGTAGTATGAAGACATTTCCTTGTGGTGATGGAAAAGTCTGTATATCCTGATTATCGTGGTAGTTCCAAAAATCAATACATGTGATAAAGATTTCATAGAACTATACACCCCAGCCTCCATTAAAAAAAAAAAAAAAGTACATGCAAAAACTGGCAAAACACCCATAAGGCCTGTAGTTTAGTTAACGGTATTATACAAATCTTAATTTTCTTGTTTTGACAATTGTATTATGGTTTTTCAAAGATATTCTCTTTAGGGAAAGCTGGGTAGAGAGTTCACAGGAAATACCTATTATGTTTGCAACCTCTATGCAAGAGTAAAATTATTTCAAAATAATAGTTAAAGGTAATAGTTTGGATATTTAAAAAATAAAAAGCAAATGGGTGCGTATACAATTTATTCTAAAAATCAGACATTTTACTCATATCATGGAAAAAAGCAACGAAAACAATTTCTATTACACAGAAATAAGGAAAAAGAAAACTTAGAATGAACCCTATGTTACTGGATTAGTACAGTGTTGATGACTGATGACTGAGCTCCCACAAGCTCTTTGCTTTTGTATAAGAGTAAAATTGCTCAGGTCAAGCCAAGCAGAAGACAGATCCCAGGCTGATGTCTGCTCCAAACAATAAAATAATAACATCCCAAACCACAGTAGATCCAGGCAGGAATGAAAAGCAGGAGAAAGGAAAGGAGGAAGAGGAAAATGAAGAGAAAGAGAAGATAAAGGAATAAAACATGTTCAAACAGAAACTTTTTAATGATGTGATTTAACTGTTAGAATATAATTTTTATTTATTCCATGCAGCATCATCAAAAGGTTGGAACAATTATTGCTGTGTAGCAACAGAAACAGACTGTCTTGAAACAATGCTTATAACTGTGTGGTGCTCTTAATTCCTTTTAATTTTAGGAATTAAAAGAATTTTAATGTTTGTCTTATACATTCTTTAAGAAAATTATAGCACAAGTAAATTGTTTCCGAGACATTCACAAGATGAATATATAAAGTACATTTAATATTTCCAGTTGATATTTTTAAATGAGAGAAATTATTCAAATTAACGTATCCTTTTTCCTTGTTAAAAACATAAATAACACAGAACTTCCAAAGGGTATGCCATCAATGACTAAAATATAACTCTTCTTGATTTCCAGTGTTTCTAACAATTGCTACCTACACCTTACTAAATTATTTAACCTCTCATAACATTACATAATTCTTTTTCTTAAATGTTAAGATAGCATTTATATGTACTGCATATGTAAAAGGTTCTCAATGAAGATAGTTTGTTCCCCATTTACTGCATATATCTATATTAAAGCCAGAAAAAATTTTTGAGTTAAGAAATAACTTTTCAGGTACTCATCTCCACTTAAATGTGCTATACTGAAAGCAGTAGAAACTTAAGAATTTAACTTGAGTTGAATTCTTGTCCAGAGAAATAATCAAGCTTCATGATTATTGACTTAAGAGTATTTATCAATGGTGGATAAAAAGTAACAGTAGTTTTGAACAAAAGGAATCAAGACAACTAGATTTAAACTAGTTACAGTCCAGTAGGGAAAATAATTTTTTATAGCAAATGGAGATAGTTTCAATAGATAGCACATTAGAGTGTAAAATGTTAGGGGGTTGTGAGTTAGACTGACTTGCTGTGGAATTCTGACAACTCCTTAGCAAAGATTATGGAGATCACTTAACACTTACAAATTTCTGTTTCCACATTTGCAAAACAAACATAATTATTAAAAAAAAAACACTTAAGGCAAAGCAAAAATATTAAGGTATGTCAATTGTCTGACTCACAATGGGAGTTAAATATGTAGTTCTTAGCTCTGTATTTGGTGGTTATATTCATGTCAACTCTGGAAGACCAAGATAATACCTCTGGTCTGTCTGTCTTCTGTACTTAACTGAGGCTTACATGTGAGTACATGTGAGTTACAGTCACTTCTTCTAGTGGTTGAGCTTTCCATGCCTAGAGTTTTCTAAATACTAGAAAATACTAGAGCTATAGAAAAGTGTGCTATCCTATGGAAATTTTAGATAGAAAATTTTATATAAAATCAGATTTTTATGAGTCACTCAAAAACACATTATGTTTTTACAGAAAGAAGGTAAGTTGTGTTCTCTTTAAGAGAGCTAGGAATTACTACCAGACTGGACCTAAGTGAATTTGGCTTATTTCACACACACACACACACACACACACACACACACACACACACACATTTGGAGCAGGTAAATCAGAAATACACATGAAATTACTAGGCCAGATGAAGATTTTTTCAACATTATCATATTACAAATGTTGGATTTTTAAGACTTCAATTAATTAATTTTAGAAAAAGATCTGACATCTATCCAGAGCTTCTTATTTTTCAAACCACTTTATTTTATTTTATCCTAATGAAAGAGGTCTATGCTAACGCTTCCTTGGGTTTTTCTTTTGAAGGAGTTACTATATACTGTTCCAAAATTGCCAAAGAACGAACTATGTTCAAATGCGTACAAAACTGCTCCCTCTGCGGTTTGGATCCGTAGAACTTCGGAGGTGAGATCAGGTGTCTGCCATAGTATTGGTTGTTGTGTGTGTGTGTGTGTGTGTGTGTGTGTGTGTGTGTGTGTGTTAATTAATGACTTCTCACCATTTCTTTTTTCCTTTAATCTCTGATTATAATAGCTTGCAGTATTATTGACAGATGTATGCTGATGAAACTTTGAGTTGCAAACTTATAGCCAGCATGAATGTAAGTAGGGAGCCTGTGGTAAGACTTATAGGAGAGTCCCGTAAAAATACGTCATTTTGATACCTTTAAATTGGAAACTGTGTAGGAATGCCTTCCTTACTGATTATTCCCTGCAAAGTGGATAACTCTGACCCAAGATCGTGCTGTTGTTCTTCCCCTTCCCATAGCCACTCCTTCCCCTTGCCTTCCTTTTAAAAGCAGTAAAGGCACAGGGGATATTTAGGTCCTGCCAGAGCTCAGGTGGGTGACGTGAGAGAGTCCTTCAGAGCAGTCAGGATGATTACCCAGCCACATCTGTTCCATTTTTGCTGCACAAATCTGCCATTAACAAACAGTAAGGACTTTCATTAACTAAGCATACCTAGGAGTGGACGTCTGATGAAATGGCACCATCTGGAATAGGAAGAGGTAAAATTCTCTCCTCGGCTGTGCTGATGAGGGGCTGTGTTAAAAATTTGTCTTGATCACAGATGATTCCCCTGCTGTGGAGGGTTAGTAGCAAAGCCTTTATTATTTGAAATGATTTGTTCAGGTGTGTCACAGCATTAAAATTTGAATATCCTGAGTTTCATATTTTTTCTCTGGCCTTTTGCTAATGCCCCATTAGGGCTCATCACCCTCTCCAAGCTCCACAAAGAGCCGTGTTGATTAACGTTGAGCTTCAAGAACAGGCCAGCCAGAAACTAACAGCGTCCAAACCCATGACAGTTCTTACCGAACAATCATTCCTGCTGAAAGTGACGTTTTTTTTGAACTGGGGGCTGGATTAAGAATTCATAAGCAGGTTGCTACAGGGTACTTTGATATCTGATGAGACCAGCACAAAAATAAGAGTTTAAAAATAAAGTTTTTCACAAGTTTTCTAAGTTTATATTGTTTTCATAAATTCACTTGGATAACCTCTAGTTCCATTTTTTCATCTGTAAAATGGGAATGCAATACAACATAATTCAAAAACTAGATAATTAAAAGTTTGTGACTGTCTCAAAATATAGACGTTTTGCTACATTGGGCTTTTTCCCACTCCTAATAAGATTTACATCAATATGAATAAAGACTTGCAAGTTGTAGGTGCTAGAGAAAAACATAGTATACACTTTTTAACTTAACAAAAGACCTGTATTACACTGTTCAAGAACAACCATACTTACCTTTTTAACCAAAGGCACCCAGTGTCAGATATTTCCAGCCAAAGCTAGTATCTTCAAGCTGGAGAGACCTTTATATTTTGTAAAACTGTATAAATATTTCTAACAGTGTAATTTTCACCCCACTACTGATTCAGTGCCAAACAGTTCCATTGTTTTTCTAATTATCTAAATCAAACTTTGAAATCCAAGTCACTAGGATACTGAAGCAATAAAAATTCAATCTTAGCCATTATTGTTCTTCTGAACATTATATTTCCTACCCACAGAAATGAGGCTATGTTAAAAGTTTACAGAGAGAACTCTCCGGTCTTTACCCCAACCAGGCTGAAATGAATAATGCCCAGGTCACATCATGTTCTGGTAATGAATGGTTCTGAACTTCTCTATTCCAAGTTCACTGGGAGCTTCCAGCCTCTGGCCAGCCTTGGAGCCCGAGGTCTAGGGGCTAGCACCAGAGCTGAATCATGACACCACTCTCCTCTGGTCCTGTTATATCTATGGGTGGTTTCAAGCCTCAGTATTCAGGGACATTTCTTTCCCCGTGTCAGTATCTATCCCTTCAAGCACTTGTCTTCATTTCTATCTCTCCACACTTGATGACACTCTGTCCCAAACATGTTTCCTTTCCATGGGCCTTTAAAAACACAATGTTGATCTGCTTTTCTTGGGATCAGAAGAGTTTTCCCTTCCTAACCCTTACACATATTTTCATTTACTTGTTGACAGTTTTACATAGTTGTTTATTTCTTCTTGTAATGAAAGAAACCGGATGTTCCAGCATTCTTGTAGGCTTCTCCGGATTCAAAAATATGCTTTCTATTTCAGTGTGATCCTTTTGAAAAAAAAATATGTGGCAGGCATAAATATAATGCAATATTCTCAAGGTTAAATCGTAGGGTGGATCAGTGGTCATTCTAACTAGTCAGGGGGTGACTCCACCTCCAAGCCTCACGACACTCTAAATTAGCTTCCTTTCAACGGCTTTAACCTCTCTGACACACTAACCTTCTTTTGTTCAACGTGAATCCTTCACTCACTCACCTCGTAGTCCCTCTGATGTTCCTTCAGTTGCCTCAGGCAAAAGTACATATTCTGTTTTAGATTCTTCAGGTGAAACATAATTACACTGTGGGTTGCCAGCTTTTCTTAGCCCAGGGAGAGGTGAATGGAAAGCTAGGCTTCTGGACATTGTGAAGTATGACATCAACTCCATCTTCCTTCTGCCTCTGTTTATCCTATTAGAAGGAGGATTAAGAGAAATGATCCACAGAGTGTGAACTATCAGTCTAGAATTAACGTTGACCCTGGGGGACAGCTCTTTCTCAGGCTTGTTTTGAGATTTTCAATGATATTTTGTATTTCCTTTCTGCAATCTCTCTGTCCATATGATAGTAATTACTGCTTTAATTTTGAAAGAAAAAAAAACCCAAAAAGAATAACAATTAAGGCAAGGAAAAAAAAAAGCCTTCCTTTGAGGAAAGAAAGAAAGTAGGTAATTTGGAAAATGAGTCTGTGGACAGAAAACAAACTCTGTCACTTATGAACTGGGGACTGTGTGTTCCTGGGAGTCATAGAGTCACTGAGGAATCCTTTACACAACCCTTCCCGCCTTTCATCAGACTTCAATTGAGTTGCTGTCGTAAACCTTGGGTAGGAAAGCATACTGACACCCTGTCTAAGTTTTGGCTAAAAAGGGAAATGCCAGCCCCAGGACATTCTATTAATACAGTTACAAACAGGATCAAAGACATTTCTTTAGTATTCACTAAGAACACACACACACATACGGGGGGTGTGTGTGTGTGTGTGTGTGTGTGTGTGTAGCCACTATTGTAAAAATTATTAATATTTGGGGGGTTTCTGCATTAGGTGCTGAAAGGAATTTAAATGCAAAATCAAGTAATCCCTGCCATTTGAATAGAAGTGAGAATAAAGATATTGTTCTCTAAAATTAAGAGAAGAAACAATCATTTCTAGCTAGTTATGTAGAGATTCATATCTCAAAGTGCTAATGACAGAGCCAGTAAATGAATTATTTATGGGATTTGTTAAATAACTATTCCAGGTAAGACAGAGAATTACCTTATTTCATTCGAGACTTAGTCACTTAATGTTACAATGCAAGTGAATCTATTTATACACGTAAAATTGTATTTAACATTTTTTTACCACCCATCCCCCCCTTCGTTCTTTCTTTTTTTTTTTTCAGGTATAGAATTTACTTCAGGACCCTCCAGTGCTTAGTTTTAACATTCTTCATTGTTGTGTAAAGCGTCTGGTTTAGGGAACATTCTGGTGAGGCCACCTTAGAAGAGAAAGGAAGCTTTTAGTGAAATGGCAAGAAAGGGCCTTCCAGACCAGAGGGGTGAGAGGTGGTGGACGGGTGTCGGCAGTGTGGAGTGGGTGCTGATGGCAGAGACAGACACAGACAACAGGGAACGTGAGTGGCTACCTGAGGGATTCCTCCTTCTCTCATCTCCCTGTCTTCAACCCCCACTATGGAAATATACCCCCAAAATAATTTGAAAAAACCTGGTCTTTGGAATTAAATTCTGATTGATCACCTGCTAGGTATGTAATTTTGAACAACACGGTTAAAGTTTTGAGACTCAATTTTTTTCATCTGTGACGTGAGGATTATAAAGTTAGATAAAATGAGAATCTATCTTTCAGGGCATTTGGGAGGATAATAAGAATGGATGTAACATCCTTGGAACCTAACCAATGCTCAATAATGGTAGACATCATTATGGAAATTTTCTTTATAAAAATTGCAGCCTTGCCTTTCATATAAATGAATTACCAACTTTGTTAGACAATATCTTCATCTTTAATTGTTGCTGCAAAATAGCTTTGTTTGAGAAATGCCCTTAAACTTTATATGATTCAATTTTTTCTTCACACGTGAAATAACAGGGACAATATCTTGAGTAATGCGAGAGCTCTGCAAGGACATGGTGCTAACAGCATGCTGTTCATTCTGTTCTTGGTCACAATCATAGCAAAGTAGAAGCGTATGCAGCAGTGTGTTTTGTAAGGTGTCGTAGCACAGTTGTTGGAAGCGTGGACTTGAGGGTCAGACAATCTGCATTACTGCCCATGGTGTACTTTCCTGAGCACAGTAGAGTGATCCTAGGCGAGTCATTTAGATGTGTATGCCTCGTTTTCTTCATTTCCTGGGCTTTCTTTGGACAATTTAATTTTTCAGTGCTATTACCAAGAAAATCTTTTGTGTTCAAGCTTCCAGTACCTCCTCTATCTTAGTGTTGCTCTTCTTAGCAATCAAGAGTTCTAATAAAAATATTGTTTTTACCATAAGCTGGCCAAATACCAGTATTTCATTCTCTCATCCTAATCAAACAAAAACATTTCTAGAGTGCCATTTTTCTTTTAGTTAGAGAACTATAAAATTATTTTAACAAATGTTCTAGAAACTAAAAATTTGAGGTATTATCACAGAAATTAAATGTTATTAAAATAATTTAACACAGAGAAAAGTATATGAAGGTAGTGTATCCGTTAATCAATACCTCCCCAGAATTTACTTGGTGGATTTATTTTTCATGAGTGAACCTTGTAGGTTCATGATGTATCCGTATCTGTACAAAATTTTCATATTCATGAAAGGTTTGGAAAAATTCTCTTTCAATATTATGGGTCTACTGTAGTGAACAAGAAAACAAAATATTATTCAATCAATATTTTTAGCTTAGTAATTAGATGGGAATTTCAACTTACGTGGCCATTACCATTTTTTCTAATGCTAAGATCCTATGACTTTTTCTATGTCTTTAAGAAGTCAATGGGCTATTGAAAATGTCAGTACTTGAAATGATCTCTGGTGATGTAGCTACTGTGGATCAAAAAAACTTTTTCCCAAGATACTGAATTATACATGCTGTAAAATATTTTTAATAATTTTAAAGTTCTGTAAATTTTAGCAGATATTTTCCCATTGTACCTCATCCTAGGGGTGAATTCAGTGTAGGGCTTAAGATCCAACTGCTGGTGAATATGGATAGAGGCAGAATTCTTGTCAAGGGCAATGAAATGCTCAGCCCAGAGAGACTCGGTATGCTAGGAGGGCACCCTGTTACCTGCCATCTCTTATATTCATGCTATTTGATCTTTAGGTCAAAATTTCTAGGTTAGTTCTACCATAAAATTTTATTTTCCTGTTGCCATCACTTAAATGTTTATCATTTTATCCCACTGATAATGTAGTTAAAAAAAATAGAAAAAATTAATTGTAAAGATGCAAACCTAGTTAAGAGCAACTATTTTATTGTCATATGGATCAGTTTAAAATTATCAGGAAGATCTAGAAAAAAATCTACACATGTATTCTATGCAAAATTGATTTTAATATCTTTTCCAAATGTGCTTATATCTCTTCAGTGCAAAATAAAGGGTCCAGAGGAAGTAATGCCTTTTTTAAAGTAGTGTGGTTTAAACAGACATGTTGTCTTAGTAACCTTTGTGTTCCAGAATTTATGAACATGTGTTCATAAAAAAGGGGTGTTATTTGTGCCAACCTCTGTATGTATAGAGAAATAAAAGCTGGTGACATAATTAGTATTTTCCTTTATAATAAATCTGTTTTTTATAATAAGTATTAGACCCTCAAGTGATAATTTCTTACCTTTCTAAAAAGCTGTTTTTATATCTTCTTCATACTAAAATTACTAGATAATAATAGCTAATTAAAATAAACCTGACCATTTCTATCAAATGTCGGCTCATGGGGTGGGGGAGCTTAATAACTATGAAAGAAAAATCTTGAATTTAAGATTTTTTTATAATACCCACTGAGTTCCAAAAAAACTAATTTAGACTTCTTTCAGAGTCTACATAAATCTAACACAAAACATGAACATCTAAAGTAGATATTTACCCCCAACTAAAAAATATCTTCTTTTGTTTTAAGAAAACTACTCCCAGAGAAAACATACACACACACACACACACACACACACACACACACACCCAGGTTCTTCAGGTTGTCAGTAAAGAGAGTTTCACGTGGGGATGCGTGCACAGCTTCCATTCTCTTTCCCTGAGTGCTTTGAGTGTCTTCTTCCCTTCAGGAGATATGTTTCCATTAGCTGTGTGTAATTACCCCAGGATGACTTCAGAAAGAACCCACACTTTTATAATTTTCAATACAGCCTTCTCTATTATAGTCAATAGAACACCTGATACAAGACTGGGTTCTTACAAAATGCCCATGAAAAACAAAGGAAAATAACCACCAACTCGATCATCACGCCCTGAAATACCACCTGCTCTCCAGGGCAACCTGCCTCAACTGCACCATGGTCCCTTCTCTGCTTTAGTGTAGCTGGTGTTTCTTGGGACCTAACGCTTTGGAGACTTTCTAAACATTTATTTTTTTTTTAAATAACTACCTCATTCCAGGATGACCAAAAATCAGAAATAGTCATGTTCTTCACTGGAAAGAACAAGACTAAATACCTGCACAGAATAGCAACCACTTGAGTTCACCTCAGTGGCCCGACACTCCCATAGGGACAATAGGGACAATAGGGAAGTGGTTCAACTGAAGTTTTCCATAAACTGCCTTGGTTTGACTAACTTGAGTAACTGATCTATAACAATGGGAAAAACAACCTAACTACTTGAGTGTGAATTGTGATAAAGTTTTGTTGTAAAGTGGAAATAACAACCATATGGAAAAATCTCACTGTGTTTTCTAGGCCTGACTCAAAGGCTCATATCCAGGTGACTTTAGGCAAGGGAGTTTTTACCTGAGAGTCTTAGTGTTCTTAATTATAAAATTCCTAGTCTTTTTTGTACCTGTAAGTATTGTCTAATTCTTCCAAGTAAAAGTTGCCTAAACAGTTAAACAAATTTTGCTTGCTAGGCCTCTGTCATATCCTTAAATGAGAGATAAATGCTGGATTTGCATTAGGAAAGGACATCATAAAATACAGGTATGGGAAATTTATTGAATTGTTTAGGTGAAAAGAGTCACTTTTCCCACATAATTCATTTTAGTAGGATTAAGTGTTTTGCATCTGATCATATTATTAAAACCAGGTATAAACAGTACAGTGAAGATAATCCTTTAAATGTAAAGACTTTTACTGAGGTATTTAATACAAAATCCTGGCCCTTACCCAGATCCTGGGGTCTAGGATGGGATCTGTTCTAGCTGGCTAATTGTTTTGGTTTGACAAAAATTCTTAGGTAGCAGGGTCTATATCTAATATTCCCATAACGTTACGTATTAAAATCCCAGTCTCTGTGTTTTTGGATCAGATCTAAGAAAATATTGACCACATACTGGATGATATCAATATAATAGAGTGATACTGAATCTCCTAAGCTTCATTTCCCTTACCTGTAAAATTAAAATAATTACCTTCATTAAGTGATGGGTCCATAATTAGTTTCTTTTTCTTCACAGATGTGATGAAGAAACTTCTGAGGTCCCATGGGTTTTCTTCATTCTCTTGTTCATTTTAGCCTAATTGGGAACCATGTAAATCAGAAAAGAAGGGGTGATTGGTTTTACCATCAAAGGGACCTCAATCAGGCGCCAGCAGATGCCTTTAAATGCGTCCCTCTGCTTCTGATAATACTGACCCTAACATTCAGAACTTCGACAAGAAAGTGAAAACTAGTTTTAGGTACTATATCTTTGTATTAGAGAGAAATAGGGCTCCCATATACCCCGTCCTCAGTAAAGTTTTCTTTCTGTTTGTTTCCTTCTCTGCAGCCAGTTAACAACATTTATGGATCCCCTGGGGTGGGTAGAGATGTTTATTACCTCCACTGGTGCCAGGCCCTGCTTGTACCTTCCTAGTCTTCTCTCTCTCAAGATGTCACAATAGCCCTCACAACAGATTGCCTGCCATTAGATCATTTCTTTTTTGTTGTTCTTTTAATGGGAAATGCCATGGGACTTGTGGAATTACAGAAGTAGTTAGCGGAAGACACATGTTGAGAACCACTATTTAGTCAGGTTAGGAAGTTGTACAACTTCAAAGCTGTATGGACATCCTTATTAATCCAGTTTTTCTGCATCGTTCCTTCATCTTTTGCTTTATGAATAAATATTGGTATTAAATGGTGGTAATATATATTTCTATTGTATTATTATTGTTATTTCTACTTGACTAGGAGTAAAAGCCATGGAGGTCATTTTAAATCAATGAAAATCAATGTAACACCCAATTCATAAAATTTAGGGTAGATTACCATATAACTCCTTAGATTCTCAGTTTACGTGTCATGGCAACATCCAATATCTGATTGAAATCTAATTTAACAGGTGAGGAAATTGACCCAGGGATGGGGTGATTTCGCAGGGTTGCTCAGTTGCCAAGCTGCAAAGTCCACCTGACTCTTATTTCAGTTCCCTTTCCACCCAACATAGACACCTCTCCATTTGCTGTTAGTTCTTGGTGATAGTTAGGTTTTCCTTATTTCTCTAATTCCCCTTGTAAAAAAAAAGTGCAGTGGTAGAGAAAAGAAAAGTGAATAAAAAATATATTAGTGTAAATTATACTGGTGTTGAGACAGGTCTTTTGCATATGCAAATTTTATATCCTTATAATACGTTTTATTCTAGACTTACAGAATGAAAACCCTTCCTTGTGTTTGAGTATAACTCCTTAGAAGTGTATGGTACACTTTGCAGATGGCAATGTTACAGGCAGAGGAAAGGTATATTCAGACAGTGGCATTTTCAGAAAAGTTTTCAAAAATATGAAAGAAGGAGATTTAAGGCAGAAACGCAGGACTTGGAATAAAATGGACTGCTGGCTTGCAGATACAATTTCAAGGCTTTTCCTACACCTAGGAATACTACTGAAAAAGGAGAGAGTGCAAACATATACTACATAGGGCTGCTGTTCGCACTCCGCCTCTAGCTTTCCAGTAAAATCTGTAGAAAGAGCCCAGCATTTTCTTAACAGACCTAGGGGACCGAAAATTATGACTCCTTTACTGTACTCCAAACTAAAGTTGGAAAAAATGTCTTTTCTGCTACATTTCAGGGTAAGAGACTGCCTTGCTCCTTTGAGGGCATTCCGAAGGATCTGGTAATTTAAACAGATTAAAATAAGGCATTGGGTGTATGTTGAAAACCAGAATGGTATTTTGCTACAGAGAAAGACATCTGAACAAACTTCTTCCATTTAAAGATAGGCAGGACAAAATTTAAAAAAAAGAATCATTGGCACATGTTAACAGAATATTTTTTCTGTATCCTGCAATGACTTCATTATTTTAAAAAATTGAAATGTGTTTTTCTAAAAACATCTGCACGCTTTATACAAGTTAGCGTGCCTAGTCAATCAACACCCTCAATGAAGTTTTCAGGGTAATTTCATTCTTACCTGTCCTATCCCCACTAATTAAAACCCAAATTTAATGTCATTTTCTTTCTGAGAAAGTTATAAATTAACAGTTTACGCCAAATATGGGACTCGAGGCCATTGTGGACCTTGACTGTAATTTGAACTCGGCCACTCATTGGTAACAATGTGCGGGCTGATTGTTCTCATCTATGAAATGGAAATACTAACAGCTACCTCGTAGGGTTACTGTAGTAACTGAGATAAATTTCATGAAATTCCCAGCCCTGTGTGTCTCACGAAGCAGGTGCTCACATTTTAGTCCCTTTCCTGTTCCCCTCTGGTGTCCCTTATCTTGGCTCCCCTCCCCCGCCTCCACCAACAACAACCTAATCTCTAAATAACACATAATGTAATTATAGGAGCATTAGCGTGAATGCCCAGAAGCATTTCTTACTGAACTAACTTGGCAGTGAACTTGGCATGCCATCCCCAACCTTTCCCCTTCATTAATCCCCTTGGGGAACCCCTCAAACACAGGAGTACAGTCGGACACCAGGCGCCCTGCGAAACCACGCTCGTGAGCGTTCTCTATCAGGGTTTCAGCTGGTCTGCTTCTGCCTCAATGACCAGATGGAACTCACATTGCTCACCATTAACTGACTCTGGCCGTGTGCTCACTGCCATCAAGACCCACCACAAGGAGGACAACAATTTAATACAGTCTTGAATTCTATTTATAGCCCACTTGAAACAAACACTTTCTTGTGGAACTTAAGGAGCCACTTCTTGAAAACAGAATGTAATTCAGTAGCCCGAGTACTAACTAGGACATCTGAAGGAAGGAAAATGCAGTGAGTCCATTTTTTTTCTGGCACGCTACAAATGACAAAGCATTTTCTTCTGTTATCTGTGTCGTCCCATTTCACCCTCACTCCAACCCAGGAGGTAGACAAAGCAGATGCTAGTAACACATCCCATTTTATAGATTTCAAAGCTGGTGCCTAGGAAATTAGAGAAATTGCTCAGGTCACAGGGCTGGGGACTAGGTAGGGGTTGGAGAAGAAGGAGAGAGGAAAGTGGCTCAAGAGTGAGAATAATTTCCCATTAAAGCTATCAATCTAAACGTCAGTAAACAATTGAATAACTATTAGAAAAAATATACAGCTAAGAGAAATAATGTTTTGTAATGTACTTGCAAGCTTAAATATTATTTCCCCATTTCTGATAGAAAAACCCAAATGTGGGAAATAAAACCCACAGTTTGTTCCTATCAGGGAACAATTTATAAACATGTTCAGATCTGTCTTAAATATATATACAGGCTGAATGATTATATTTTAGGCACGAAATGCCTTCTTGAAACCTCACCACGTTAAAATGTGGAAAAATCAAGATGGATCTTGAAAAAGATGGTAGGAATTTTTATTAGAAAATTTAATTGATTGTGCCAGTCATTTGAAATAAATAATCTTTACTGTTTATTTAACATGGGAGGTTGCATAATTCTACTATGTGTAAGGCTTCATAATATGAAATAGTTTATGGATCAGAAATGATTTTGCTCTTAAAAGAATAATTTTATTATGAATTTGGCATATACTTGAATTTTCTAAGACCTTTCTTTGAGCCTTGTTACCTGGAAAGTGTATGCAAAACTCTCTGGCTTAAGAAGGATGTCTGGGCTGTTTGAATAGTGTGTGTGTGTGTGTGTGTGTGTGTGTGTGTGTGAGAGAGAGAGAGAGAGAGAGAGAGAAAGAGGGAGAGAGGGAGAGAGGGAGAGAGAGAGAGAGAGAGAGAGGGAGGGAGAGAGAAGGAGAGAGAGAGAGAGAGAGAGAGAGAGACTGCCTAAAGAGTGCCCCTGGGGTTGCTAATTGGCTCCGTGCCATATTGTCACAGCTCTGGTTTATGGAGTTCAGAAAGTCTTGAAAGGCAAGGCAGGCGTTGGGAGTTTAGGGTCTTTTCTTGCCAGTCCCATCTCTTCCTTGGAGAGCCCTTTTTTGCCATTTCACAGTGTGGTGACCTTGCAGGACTCCGCGTTTTTTACCTGGGCTCAGTGGCTGGGAAACCCACTAGCGCTGGAGAAAGAGCAGTGGTTTCCATTCCTGGGTGATGGAGTCATGGGAGAAACGGCAGCGAACCAGCAGAGGGTAGGACCCGAGCCGGCTTGGCTAGAATGTGCTTTAAGCAGCTCAGGACAGAGCAGCTGTGCTGTCTCCCAGCCTGCAAGTGCAGCCTGCATTTGTCACTGACCACTGAAGTGTGTGTTTGTGCAAGGTGAGAGCTGGGTGTTTTTCGTTAATCTGGAGACAAATTGCCAGGTATTGCTCTTGATTGTGTGTGATGATTTGGGGATATTTATATCACTACAAATTTAGGACCTAGAGTGTGTGCGGTTTTACTTATGCCCTTGTTTTCTGTCACGATCCATTCAGCAATCCACGGTGTCAAATTGTGACAAGGAATTGGACATAGTGCTGTTCTTAGGCTGACATGTGATCAGTTTGGTGCTGTTTTCTTGGATTCTTTTGCTAATTGCTGCTGCCAAAGGATATAGCTGTTGATATACAAACTCCTAGTGCTGATTTGAAAGCATATGAAAACTGCTTCAGTTATAAATCTGAATTGCTATATTTTTTAGAGTACTTGCTATGGTGTATTCTTTGCTTCAACTACATTTCAGTTGTTGAAAGTCTGTAGAGAGCCGAGTGCCTTAGGGTGTGATCTGTTGATAAAAGTAACAGGAGAGTTTTCTGTATTTTTGTTTGTCAAAATGAAAGCTTCTGCTTGACCTTTGGAGTGTGTGTGTGTGTGTGTGTGTGTGTGTGTTAAAAAAAGTGTTTGAGAAACAAAACAAAACCAAGTAAGACTTTGCTTTATTTTGATGTACTTATAATTAACTCAATCAGCTTATAAAGGTTTTGTTATCAGCATGTTTGAGTTTTCTAATTTCATTATTTTGTGTACACAAGGACAGTACAACTAAGTGTACACTAGGTATGTGGGTGGGGACATGGAGTATGTCCTCATGGTCAGTACAGTAGGAATCCAAAATGTGCTCTGGCTAAACTAACAGGCCTTAATCCTGCCCCAGTTTGGTATGTTAGCTACTTAACAGAACACGAAATATAAAGGAGGTACATTGTATTGTTGTATCTAAACAAATATCCAGGAGGTTTGGTGTCAGAAAACACATGACTAGAAAAGGGAAATGGGAAACACATGAGACTTTGCTATTGTATAAATAGAGTAAGAAAATGTTTAAAAATCTACCACATTTTTAAATGGAGGGAAAAGAGTACATTAAAATGAGGAATAATTATGATGGAATATGGAAAAGTACTTCACCTGCTCACATTTTTAAGTCTAATGAAAGTACAATAGCCTATTTAAGGAAATTCAGAGTCAGGAGAAATGAGGCCAAGAGCAAAAATTCTTAATAAAACACATTGTCAACCTGTGGAATGTACTTATCTGTCTTA
Organism: Lyroderma lyra; assembly: GCA_004026885.1. Taxonomy (NCBI): domain Eukaryota; kingdom Metazoa; phylum Chordata; class Mammalia; order Chiroptera; family Megadermatidae; genus Lyroderma; species Lyroderma lyra. The sequence continues at coordinate 16,231 of PVJL010003383.1, forward strand.
GTTAAGTTGAATTCTGTTGCCAAGATTGACATAATTAGAATTTTTAAAAATGCAAATTTTAAAATTTTATTTGAAATTGGTCTCCATTTCGGTAGCCTTCGATAATAATAGAGTAAAACAAATTATACTAAAATACCATGAACACTGAAATTGTTCAAACACTTAACAACCAACATACAATATGAAAGTCATTTGTCCTACTTGTGAATTATGTTGGTTTAGAAAGAAGAGTCTAATATTCTAAACTGGAATGTGACCTGTTGCTACATACACATGGACTGCTTGCACTCTCATTCTCTTCACAGTTTTTTCGTTTCAGACTCTTGTTACAACACTGTGGAAGGGTGTAACATGACTTTATCACCATGACTGAAAAGATGTGATGGACAGCCTCTTAACAGTGTTTTATAAACACAAAAGGATCCACATCTCTTTGATGATCACAGTCCACGTGTTCATATGTGGTGTCCATCTGTACCCATGACTAACTTCCATACAATAAGGCTAGAAACTGAGTCACCTCTCTGATGAAGCACAGCCAGTATGAACAGCCAAAAAAGCCTTGAATAGTGCCTGCATTTATTCTTTAGATAATTGGCTTACCATGATATGCAAAGAGGTTTAAAAAGGTTTAGAGATTATAGGTACTGACCTCAAAGCACATGCCAGTCTGTTCAAACACACTTAATTCTGTGCAATTAAACTCTCCCAGTTAAAAAAAAAAAAAAAAGATTTGCCTTTATTTACATATTTGATAAATATCTGTAATTTTTTAAAAAGCTTAAACTCCTTAACACATTGTGTTCTTATTCTCTCTCTTCCTTCTTTCAGCTTTATACTTTATTCTAGATTTTAAATTTACTAAATCCTTAATTTACTAAACCTTCTTTCTTTACACCAGCACTCAGTCTGTTCACCCTAGGCAGCAAAGCAATTATGATCTATCTCCTGGGACTGGGGAAAAACCCACCTCCCCCAGATCAAGAGATCCCTGCCCCTCTGTGAGCAGGAAATTGGGGTTATTAGTGGGAAAGAAAGGGATAAATGGCTACCAGGCAGGGAATGACCTTGTTTATCGTGCCTAGCATTTCTGCTATTCATGCTTTCTTATTTATCTACTCTCTAGCTAGGCTTGGAAACCTTTATCAACAATTGTTTACACACATACTGACATAGTTACACTTTCACAAAGACTTTAGAGAAATTGAGATTAAACATGATTGTAGTACGTAGGTTTGGCTTAAAGCGGTATCAGCGGTTTTTTATGTCTCTCTACTTTAGCATTAAAGTAATTAAGTTCTAGTTTGCCTACTTAATTCTCCCAAAGAGTATAAATTCAGATGAAGTAATGAGGACTCGCACAACTTTTTACTATTACTTCCAGATTCCTTAAGGTAGGCTTGGGTTGTTTGGAGACCAAAAGCATGGAAGGCAGGGTGTGTGATATTGACTATTGCTCTAGTATAATGTCCCTCTGAAACCAGGTATTGGGCTCCTTAGTGGACCATTGGGTTGTGAGAACTTGGCAGCTAGAGTAGGAGCAGATGGCTGCAGGCAATTTTCCTTTGGAAACAGAGACCGAAACCATTTTCTGCAAGTCTGCTCAAGAGGTTTGCCTCATTTGTCTTGAATCCAGTGTCTTCTAAGTTAATGGAATGGATGGAGTCTGGTTGCTAGAAGATGGACCCAGATTTTAACTGCCTGCTCTCCTTGGCCACCACAGAAAGTACCCATCAAAGTAATTTATGACAAATACTTATTTTTATAACCAATACAATCCCTTTTTTTTAAAACCTTAATTTATTTCTGCTAAGGCAGACTTTAAATCTAATTCCAATGTCTAGCAAGGTTCTCCCTACCATGCACAACAAATGAATTTTAAAAAATAATAATAACCAATTAAAGTCTTTACAATTCAGGGTTGTCCAATCTTTTGGCTTCTCTGGGCCACATTGGAAGATGAAGAACTGTCTTGGGCCACACATAAAATATACTACTGCTAATGACAGCTGATGAGCTAAAAAAAAAAAAAAAAAAAAAAAAAAAAAAAAGTCCGTGCATAATTTTTGTGATGTTTTAAGAAAGTTTACGAATTTGTGTTAGACTGACTTCAAAGACATCCTGGGACACATGAGGCCCATGGCCCGCGGGTTGGACAAGCTTGTTTTACGTTTTAATAGCCAAATGATTCTCATAAATATGTAATTCAAATAATCACTTCAAGATCGTGGGATTACAACTTCCAAATATTTTTGATGGTCAAAAACCCATCACTTGGCAATTATTTCCAAGTTTCCTGCTATAGGCATATTGGAGCTTAAGGGAAAGCTCAAGAACTTTATTCCAAAATCAATAAAAGGAGACTTTTATATGCTCTCTTCTGATAGAACATTTTAAAGATCAGCATGCTTTGAATATTTTGATGATAAAGTATAAAGCAAACTGGAGGCTGTCCCTTCTCTAACTCCGACTCTCTCTTAGAGTGAGTTTCACTTTATTGGGTAACTCTTATAAGAGCACATCAATATGTTAATAGGGATTATTTTGTAGCTATAAGAAATAACCCCTTTTCTTGGTAAGTGAGAACTATGTTTTTAAATGTAGGTTTTATTATTATTCAGGTAAAATGAGACTAATAGATCAGGAGATGCTTGCCATTGAAAAGGTAGTTTGTTAGAGTTTTCCAAAGTGGGTGACATGTCATACCACGCCACATGGAGAGGGGTGCACATGAGGAAGCACCAGGGTTGCTCAGGAGGCAGAGAAAGAAAGGGGTAAAAGTGGATAAGAACCTTTACTGTGGTTTCTATGGGAAGAAACAGGCAAGGTAGAGGTAAGCAGGTTTAGGATTAGCCAGTTTGAATAATTTCAGTAGGTTCTAGCACCTTAAGGACTATTTCTAGTTGTCTGGGTACCTGGCCCAGAGGTGTTTCTGGGCAAATAGTAGTTCTAAGTGTGAGAGCCTGTGAGAACCAGATAGAAGAGACTGGGGTACGCCTCTAGATAGGTTTATTTGCATATGAAAGGCATGGCACCTTGGTGAGTCTTCTTTAGGAACTGGCTAGCTCTGGGCGGGGCAGTCTCTCCAAGGTCAGCAAGACCCAAGATGTCAAAGCAGCAGAAATGCACGAAGTAAAAAGGCATGACTAATACAAATTAACACAACCAAACAGGAGTAGACTAGTTAGCGTCACTTTGCCAAGTATGGTATTCTCCTGCTTAGTCCACTGGGGACAACAATCTCTTGTCACCAAATGTACACCATTGATTCAGGTACCCCTCCTGCTAAACTTGAGAGAAGTTTTTGTTTCATTTGTTTCCGTTTTACTTCAATACTTTACAACAAGAAAAAGGTTGAAAAATCAATGAATGCTCTTGGCTCAATAATTAGCTACATTTTACTTGTCCCACATGGGTAGTGTTATTTGATTTAGAAACTATCAATAAATGCTTCCCCATTAGTGTTCTTGGTAAAACTGTCATTTAGACTAGAATTATTAAAGGAATTTTCTCTTGGCACGTTCCCCTTTGGTGGGAATCATCTTCTGGCATGCACTCGTTAATGAATAATAGTTAAATAAACAAATAAATGATCAAATCAACCAAACTCATTGGCATAATTTTCTGCACATTTCTTAAAAGCCTTTTACACTGTTTCCAGTCTGATCTTCATATTAAAAAAATTCAGAAGAGTAAAGTATGTTGACTATTTTGCTCAAACAAAAGCTGAATCTTCTGTCATTTAAAAATATCCACAAATAGTTGCACCGTTATAAGCATAAAACGTAGCAAGGAACATACATAAACTGAGTAGCAATTCAGTTTCAGCTGAACTGCAAAACTCTTATTCATAATGTCCCTACTCTTGGAGTCAGCAGCAAGGCACAGAGGGATCAAAAAGTTTTTAATAGTTGAATAGGATAATTAATTTATACAATTAGAATATATCAACCTGTGTTGAAAATAATCCATAATCCAGTAAGAAGAAACCTTAGAAATATGATGTTTTTCTCTTTTATTATTTCTTCTTTTTGTTATTAAACATGTATGTAGGGAGAAAGCATACATATGGTGTTTCAATAGAAATGGAATTTTTAACTCTCCCTATTTATTTCCTTCATCTAAGTTATTAAAATTCCCCACAGGAATTTAGTGTATAATCAATATAGAATTTTGAAACAGTGGGGAAGGAAGTTTGACTCTTCATTAGGTGTTCCTACAACTAGATAGTCATTTAGGGGATAAAAAGTTTATCCCTCACATTAAAATAAATCCTAGAGAAGTTGAAGATTTAGAGGAAAAATATGAAACTCTGTGCATGCTGGGAGAAGGCTTTGGGGAGCTAACTTGCACAGAGTAGATGCTATAGCCACCGTGTCATTGAGTCACCATGAGTGAGAGTGGGAATGGCATCCTGCTTCTCGAGAGGTGCCTATGCTTAGTGGCCAGACTCGAATTAGGGAAAAGACTGTAGATTGATTCCTTACTCTTAACTCCCCGGATTCCTGAATCTGACACTTGACTGAGTCCTCCAAGTGCCATCACTCACTGGTATCTGCAAGTTTCTGAACTATGATTTCCATTGGTGTGACAAGAAAACAGGACACTGTCAGGCATGTGCTGGACCTTCTGAATTGTTATCAGACTGAGTTGAACTGATTCCAAAACCTCTCAAAGGGTGTGTGCATAGTGAGGAGCAGGAGGGTTTCAGTTGGAAAGGTTTTTCTTTAGAGTCGGTGGATTCTTTCTTCTTTTTCACTTCCTATTCTGCTCATTAATTTCTTTATCCTGGAATTCCTCCTCTCTCATTACCTCCCATACCACCTCGCACCATCCTCTGACCTGGATAAAAGAAACACTTATGTCATTCACGCTAGGACTCTCAGACTGACAGGCTGTTTGCAGCAGTGTGCAATGTTCCTAGGAACAGATTAAGGCAAATCCACAACACTTCAAAAGCCTGCAGGCATTGAAAAACCACAGAGGACTACCTAGTTAGTTATATTTGGAACTTTTGCTTTGTGGATTTGTATTAGCTAAGAAAACCAGAAAAGTTTTTAAGCAATTTTTGGTTTATATTTAATAAAAACTTGGAAGGCATAATCAGTTTCTAAAACAGTCATGATGAATTTAGTCAAGGCACTAAGAATGAATGTCAAATGTATCTGTGCTAAAATTTGAAAGTAGGGCATATAAAGTTCACTGGCAGTTACAAGAAGATGATTTTAATTATCAGGAATATTTTATATTCATTAAGAACACAGGCATTGAGGTCAGATAGACCTGTTTTGAAATCAATAAACAAGTCACTTGACTATGTGAATTTAACCTTTTAAGCCTCAGTTTTTAAATCTGTAATATCATCAATCACATATTTTGAGATTAAAATGATAAATTATGTATATGGGCTTATCTGTAATAGAAGCAATAATCAAAAAGGTAATTAGTATAAATTGTGTATGGAGATCTTTTATCAAATAAGATAGGCATGCTTTTGTGGATGAGTGAATTTTTCCTATATCTGGCCAAAGGATAAAGTTGGGGAAAGTTATCAGAGTGAATAAGGTAAAAAATAATGAGAGATAAAATAGGGTAAATCTGACTATCACGGAACAGAGATTTGATTACCATTATATGTAACCTCCTTCCATGGAGCCTAACCCAATATCTTACTCATCGAGGTGCTTATTTGTGTTTGAAGAATCAATGGATACAGGGAAGCATCAGGTAGTAATAGTAATAGTTAAGGGAGCTGAAAGATTGTATAAAAGAATAGTTAAAAATACTAAAAAGATGTCCCATGTAAGCTATACTGTGTTGGTCGGATTTTTCTATTGAACTTAAAAAGAAAAAGACAACAGACCAAGGAGTAGGTGTGTGGGTTATGCAGCGTGGTGCTTACCACGGCCCATACAGTGGCGAGAATGAGAAACCCGTATTCTTGGAACATGCGCAGGAGTAACACACTGGTCATTCCGAGAGACAGGGACCCATGAAGTCAGGATGGTTTCTGATAAAAGTCAAAAAGTGCACTCAGATACTAACCTGGAAAGACCATTAATTTTAAAGAAATGTCAAAGTGGAATGAGGTCCTCCACATAGGACAGTCTTTGGCATTTGGTGAGAGACCACGGTGTGTTATTCCTTGCTTTGCTTTATTTAGTTACCACAGACCTTGCCCATTCAATTCCAATAATTCCCTCCACTTGTTGTGAACACTCGAACATGCCTACGTTTTCCCAAGCACCCCTTAAAGGAGGGGTGCCACCACCAGTTGGTAAACATGGAGAACATGAAAAATAGGGTGAACTATATTCAGAAGAAGTGGCCAAGTGTCACAGTCAAGAACTTAAGACCCTTGATGTTCATGGATCTTGTAAGTACTCTTTTAATGTGAAGCAAAGGTCTATCAGTAATTTGTAAGTAGTTTGTCATTTTACCAAGGATGTGTTTAGATCTTGTTTGGTGTGCGGCTGCAGCGTACAGACTCATCATTTCACTAGTGAGATTAGCTTACTTCATTCTTGCCTACACCCTCACATATGAATTTATGTAGCCTGTTTATTTTTTCTACTTGAAACCATTGCAAGCCATATAACTCTCATAATGTGGTTTCAAAAATGAAAACTTTGTTTTTTATAGAAAAAATGGCTATAAAAAGAAAAGCAATTCTTTTAGGTAGGGCTGCTGAAAGTGAAGCCTGTACAGAGTGTACAGAGGTAGAATTCAATGGAAATTCATAGACAAGAGCAGTTTTGAATTATGAAATTCAAGTTTGGCAGTATTGGTATTCTATGTCAAAACAAACTTACCAATTGTGCTATAAAACAATAGCAACAACAACAAAAAAGCGATATACGAGTATAACATTGTTTTAAAAATGCCTTTATAATTTACTTTAGGTGCATATTTATAAAATTATTTAAGGGTACCAGCCTAAGTTTTTAATAATGTTACATTTTCTGAAGCAGTAATATGCTATAGAAGAATTTAAGAACTTAGAGATTCATAAAAATCTCAGGATATGTCCCCTGAGAGTGTTCAGTGACAAGTTTCTTGATTTCTAAGGAGAACTAATAATAGATACCTCAAACAGTACATTTAACCTGTTTCATGATCAACATCTGCAAGGATTGTAGGACCAACCCAAGCTTTTGTCTTAGGCAACCCAGAGAAGCATGACCCACCTCTTTGTGTTACCTTATCTGTATCTGGGATGTTGTCCTCACATTCCTCACATTGTACTAAGTTTAGTAGTACACTGAAATTTTCCGTATGTGTCAGAGAGCAGAAAGAAGAGGTGTGAGGGAAAAGTCGTTAGTTAGTACACTAGTTCTATTACTTTCTCAAGGCTGCCGTCACAAAGTTCCACGAACTGGGTGGCTTCAGCAATGGAAATGTGTAATCCCGTCCTACAGTTCTGGAGGCCAGAAATCTAAAATCGAGTTGACAGTGAAGTCACTGGGGAAGGATTTGTGCCAGGTCTCGTCTAGCTTCTCGTAGCCTCAGGCATTCCTTAGCTTGTAGATAGCTGTTTTCTCTTGTGTATTTACATAATCTTCCTCCCGTGAGTATCTGTCTCTGTGTCCAATTTTCCCCTTTGTATAAGGATACCAGTCATATTGGATCAGGGCCTACCCTATTGACCTCGTTTAGTTTAATTATCTCTGTAAAGACCCTTCCTATTTTCAAATAAGTTTATTCTGAAGCACTAGGGGTTAGGACTTCAACATATCTTTTTGGTTGTTTTGTTTTGTTTTGTGTTTTTTGGTGGGGGACACAATTCAACCTATAACATTGGCTCAAGAGAGATGATGATAAAGAGAGAACTCAGGAAAATTCAGAATACACGATGGCTGCTTTCTTACCTCCATGCTGTTCACATGTGGTCAGTGAAGCAGAGCCAGTTGGGAATTAGGAATGCAGAACCTCATGCCCCATCGTAGGCCTGCTGAACCAGAACCTCCATCGTTACCTCGATCCCCAGGTGTTTTGTTCATTCATTAAAGTTTGAGAAGAGCTGTTCTAGCTCATAGAATAAATGCCCCATCCTTAAATGCCAAGGAGAACAAAAAAGAACAGTGTTTATGGGCAGAGGCACCATTAATATATGCACATAGCAAATATGGGACATTCCAGCATAGATAGGTACAGTTATTTTAAAGGGAACTCTGATCTCCAGGGATGGTTATAGGAGTTAAGTTTCAATTGTCATTAATTTTCTTTACTGTAGGTTATCCCTTGGGAATGAACTCAGATATCATACACAGAGTTCAAATTCTTTTTCCTACACTTACTTTGCTTATGTAAGTTGCTTCTTTTCTGCCAAACTGGTCTACAGTTTGAGTTGACCCAGCTCACCGAGTCATATAACTTAATCCTGAAATAAGCCCTGCTGAGGAAAAAGAATTCCTCCCAGTACTGGTGAAAAGTCATTTGAATTTATAGCATCATCTTCTAAATGATTAAAAACATGTGAACTCTTACTTCATTTATTTCTGCCTTTTTTGTCCCAAGGTCTTTATGCTTCCCTGAAATTGTAATTCAGCCAGAGATTGTGGTTGTAGAACCTATGTTGAATGCAGTCTAATGGAAAGATAAAACTTGAAAATAAAAGAGGCAGAATTAAACTTTTTTCCAGGAGTCAACTTGGGCAAAATTTTTAATAGCTGAGGAACAAATATAGCTTCCTGATATGAACTCTGAGGGCACGGTTCTCATGGGTGTGGGGACTTGAAATGATATATGACTGTCCACAGAATTAAAATATACTCAGGAGAAATCTTCTCCCATAAAATCCAGGATAGCAGCAATATGCAACATGAACCATATTCTGATTTCTTTAAAACTGTCATATGTGGATAATATCATAGATAAATATCTCCATATAGGAATGAGCCTTTGTAACTGATAATTAAGAGAACTCATGACAATGATAGTTTCATCTTCTCTTGAGATCTATACTTGGTTTAGATTCCTAGGTAAGTATTGGTATTTCTGATCTGTTAGCTTTATCTATGCAGGCATGTCCAACCTGCGGTCAGATGGCTTTGAATGAGGCCCGACCCAAATTCTTAAAACATTATGAGATTTTTTTTGTGACCTTATTTTTTAGCTCATCAGTTATCATTAATGTTAGTGTATTTTACATGTGGCCCAAGACAGTTCTCCTCCCAATGTGACCCAGGGAAGCCAAAGAGTTGGACCCCGCTGGTAGAGTAAGTAGTAAAACCATACTTTGAAAAGGTACTAGTGGTCTTGATCGTGCTTTCTGCTAACATTTTTTATTAGATTTTTAAAATTTTGAAACAATGTGTATTGTTACTGGGTGACAGCATTTTCTTAAGCTTTGTACATACTTAAACACTTTTGGTTCTCAGAACAATGCTATAAATTACAGATGAAGACACTGTGCAAATGAGGACAATTGTACAGATGGGGAAACTGAGGCAGACAGCGGTTATGTAAGTTGCCATGTCAATTAGTGTGAAAGTCAGAATTCTAGATCTCATTGCAGAGCTCGTGTGCATAACCACTGTGAATAATGCCTCTCAAGAGAGATAAGTAGTAATTCCAAATTATCAAGCCAAAATAACTACTTTAAAATATATTGTAAAATCTCTTTTATTGCACAATTATTACTGCAGACATGCCCCTCTCTTCATTCGGAATGATGTCTTTTCTCTAGTGATATATTTTAGGCACATTTTCTTTTGGGTAGAAACCAAACAAAATGATTTTCATACCCTCCCTGTCTCGCCAACGTCATATCCTCTCCATTTAGCTTTGCCACGCACCTGCTTGCTTCTTTATTCACAGGAGGAGACACCTGGGATGTTTCTGGTCTTCTTGTTCCTTCTGTCTCTAATAGAAATGAGCTCCTTGCTTTTATTTATTACTGTTATTCTAGTCTATATTGCAGTTCTAATAAAAATCAGAGGTCAGTTGCCACAGCTGAGCCTTGTCTATGGCATTCTCATGAACAACTAATTACCTTAAATGGCATCTAATAAATAGTTGATAACTGCTTAATTCTAGAAGGATGAGGAAACACAGTAATGTCAATGGCAGCTATTGCCATGGCTTTGGAAATCATAATGAAACAGAATAGACTCAAAAGAAATAATGACATAAATTATCTTAAACATGAAAAAACAGCAATTTGTAAATATGGATTGCTTAATAAGTCCTTGCTTTCAAGTGCCTTTCTTAAAGAGGAAAGTGTATCTATTGATCAGAATTTGGATATCATAGGATACAGACTTTCTAATGGTCCATATCTTTTATCAATATTACTTATCCAAACTTGAATCTCTTATAACAGTGTTTATGTTCATATAGAACTTCTTTATTACTGTAGATAATACATTAAACCCCTATTTGTCTGGTTATAATTCCAAAAGTTTTGAGAATAAAATAATTTCACACTGTTGACCCAGCAGATGCAAAATAAATGCATTTAACTGGAGTTAAGTAAGAAGCTATAAAGTAGCTTTTAAAAGAAACTTTATAGCTTCTGAGTTTCTTTAAAAAGGCACTTTAAAGAAACTCTATGACCTGTATCTGGTTGGAGAAAATAGAACAAAGCAAAACAAAAAAGCACATGACAGAAGAAACTTAAGTAAACTTTGATAAAAAAAATTACTTAAGAAAAGTAGTGCCAAGTTCACAATTACTCAAGGGACAGGAGGAATCAGTTTTCCTAAACTGCATTATAAATTTTGACTTTCAGCAGTGATTAAAAGTCATGAAAGAGAGATAAGCCTCAGTTTGGATCCTGGGCCCAGTCGCCACATAAGGTGTGATGAACCAGGTGTCCCTGTGTACATAGTGTTGCAGTTGGCCTGTCCTACTCCACAGGTGCTACTATACCATCACATATTGTTTCATGTGATTTGTTTCTCACTCATAACTGCTGTGATTACTTAGAATTGGTCCTAGTAGCTTTGGCTTTGCAAAATGAAAGGAAGAGCACAGAGTGTAAAATTTTTAAGAGATAAACACTACGTGTGATGGACCAACACGATTGAAATATAGCTTCTAAAAACAAAATTCAAATATTAATTTATTTTGTATTATGACATAGCTTGTTGGCAATGATCCTTGAGTTGTTTTAAAGCCATCATGTCACCTGATCCAAAGGAGATTATTCATGACAGTGTTCCATGGATGAAGAGTAGAAGCAAATAGATATATTAATTATGCAATTAGACAATTATCAATTTATCAAACATGAAACTGCTGATCATTTTAGGTGTTTTATTTGAATTTGATCTCTTCCTTTGGATTTAGTCATTTGAGTGTTACAAAGACCTTATAAATGAAGACATTAAAGTAGCTACTCCATATTTAATAGAGAAAACACAAAGGATGTTACTTTTTTATTTATCTCAGTTCCATTTTAGACTTACTTAATAGTTTTGAAATGAGATCTAGAATAATTATTCAGTAGAATATTTTCATACAGTAGGGTCTATTTCTGTATGTTCAATAGAGTTCAACTATTAAAAATTTAATGTATCTTATGATGAAAAACACCCTCTATGAAACTGGGATTATAGATGCAATAATAGAAGTTAGAATGGGGAAGGTGTCTATAATTCATTTGAATGTCTATATATTTTAGTATTTTTGAGTGGATAATCTGTAGTCAAAGACCAGATAAAAGAACTTTCTTCCACAATTGATGTTTCTAGTATTTGGCCAAGGAAAAAACATAGTACCTACCTTGTAGTTTCTTGCAACTCAAAATTCTGAGCTCTGGAATTGGATAGGTTGAGTCCCCACTGCTATAACATCTAGGATAGAGGGTGGTACTTTGCCAATTATTTTGTTTGTTTGTTTGTTTTTAGTAAGAGGGGATTCACTGAACTGAATAGGATCAAACCACCAAACATGTCACAGTTCTTTCTTTGCATCAGCCATATTTATACTTTTTCTAAATTTCTCTATTTGTATTTTGTTTACTTTTGGGGCACATTCTCAGGTCATAATATTAGGCAAGATAGTTTAAATTTATTATTCTAATTCATGTTCATATCTCAGGGCTAGTGATTGAAAATGGTATGAAATGTCTAAAGAAGAACTGTCATTTCAACTTACAAAATGTTACTGAAGTGATTTTCAAATAGGAAAGGGAGTAGAGGCCTTGCAATTCTCATTTTTTTCCAGTCAATTCATTCATTCTAGTATTTATCTTTTTATTTCATATTGCTCTATATTCTTAAAATATAATGTATTATAAAACTCCATTGTAATTAATTTCATGCAACTTTAGGACAACTGGTATTTAGTTAATATGACTGAGAAACAATTATATTATTTTAATCTGTTGAAATAAGTGCACATTTTTTTAACATGGGTATAAATTTAGTTACAATATGTATTTTCAAAATATATGTGTGTGTGCCTTACCAAAAAATTTTTTTAAATTGCCCAACTGTCAATACAAATTTTGATGCACAAGTATTCAAATAGTATTTAAAATGAGAATGGGTAGATTTTTAAACTCTGAAATCAACTACTGATGCTTTCTATTTTATGCAAACAGTGCATTACAGTTTCCTATTGGATAGAGAAACAGAGGGTGTTATTATTATCTTTAACAATTATTATTTATATTTAACAATTACAGTTCATATAATTCCATATTTTCTGATAAGTTCTTCAAGGAAGAAATCATGATGGAAGAATTGACCTTTTAGAGCCTCTGATCTTTAAAAATTCGGGGCTTGTGTATGATTGAGATGATTAAAGTAATTACATTAGACATTTATTTACCCAGATAAAACCCTGTGAAGTAGTCATAGTATCATTTCTATTTTAAAGCAAAGGAGAAACTGAGTTTTAGAGAGATGGACTTACTTTTCTAACTATCAAATAGCAAAGTTTGGGTCCAAACTCAATTGACCTGAGACCAAAAGGGCCAGGAGCTCTTAAATTCTTGCTTCATCAACCCTCACCAGTTCATTTATACAGACTGCCAGGGAGCACACTGCTGATGGCCTGTACAGAATGGCATGTGTTTCCCATGTGTGTTTTACATGCAGGTATACTCAAGTGAGGTGAAAAGAAGAAATTCTCACCACTATTGCAACCCAACAAAATTGACTTCATGCATATTGCTATTTAAAATCTGTTCTATAGATATTGGACTTCAGTGTCCAATTTCATTGGAAGAAAAGATTCAACCACAAATAAAAGTAAATAAACAAACAAAACTACTGCTTTAATGAAAGACAATTAATGATAATAACAATATCTGATAACTGTATGGGGCTTATATTATCCAGAAACTATTCTAAGTAATTCTTACTTTTGCATATTATTCTTATGTGAGGTACTGTATTTTGCCAGCTATAATGCATTTCCGTATATAATGAGCATCCATGTTTTGGGGCCAAACTTTTGGGGAAAAAACCTTTTGTTTTAATTTTTTAATTCAAATTCTTATTTGTTTATAGTTAGGTACTTGCTTTTTGTATTATAAAGGAACTTTAGCATTTATTTTTTAACATAACTCATATATGGAATATAAAACTGAAAGCAACAAAGAAATAAAAACTCACAGACACAGTCAATAGTTTAGTAGTTGCCTGAGGGTAAAGGGAGAGGGGGTGGGAGAGGAGGGAGGGGGAGTCAAATTTACGGTGATGGAATGAGAACTGACTCTGGGTGTTGAATACATAATGCAGCACATAGATAATGTATTATAAACTTGCACACCTGAAACCTATGTATGTCATTCTTACTAATCAATGTCACTCCAATAAATTTAGCAATAAAAAAATGGATTATTTTATTCCAGGGTATTATTTTGCATATGGATATCATTATTGATTTCTAGAGTTACACTTTTAACTCTTAAGCATAAATAAAAGAATTAAAAGCATTTATATAGATATGGAATCTGTGCTACCCCTGTATAACGTGCATCCTTATTTTTCCCTCACAAATTTGGGCAAAAAAGCACACAGTACACATGGCAAAATACGCTAAGTTCTGTTATTCTCATTTTGTAGATGAAAAAAGTGAAAAGGTTAAATGACTTATCCCAGGTCTACACTAGTAAAGAATGAAGTTGAAATTAGTACCCAGGCAGTCTGGCTCCTAAATCCAGGCTTTTAAACACTATGCTGTACAGCTTTTGAATTGTAAATAACAACATTAAAGTATTAACAAAAATAATAGATAATATAGTTCTCATTATACACCAGGCACTACTATAAGCATTATCACACAAGCCTGCTTACATGAGTCATTCCCTTTAGGTAAAATAGACCAAAAAAGAGCAGTAATATGTCTCTGAAACTGTTGAATATTTTAGATATGATAAAGTGTTTCCTGTTGAGTATATATCCTATAGGTACTGAACTTGAGTGATATAAAAGGGGATACATAGGTACTCCTGAAGAAGAAATTTCAGAGTTTTTCTTCTGATATAAATGAATGCATAACTGATATCATTCAGGTGTTCAGAGATGTGTTCTATTCCCCAACCCTAACCCCTCAGTTGAGTGCAGTGGTAAATATATGGGAGTTTAAGGCCCATGTTCTCCTTCATTTCTGTGAGTTTAGACACAGGTTCTGTAGTCAGGAGGGCTCAACTCACATCCTGCTCTGTATGCTTCTTGGATGATGGTGGACAAGTTATTTCACCTGCATTTCATGGTGGCTGTATCCACAGATTGGAAAGACTAATAATATACATGATAAGGCTTGCGTGAGGACTTAAAAAATGAAAAACACTTCAATTGTTGTTATTATAAGATAATAAACAAAGTCCTCAGGGTCTCTGAAATGTACAAAACATTATAAAACTGCCACCTTGCCTCAATCTGGTCTCATAGAAATGCGGAGCCATAAAGAAAAACAAGTTAATTATTCTGTGGTCATGAATTCAACCCACAAGGAGAACTGGCAAGGCACATTATATACACATCAGCTGTGGCAAAAATAAGTCAACATTGTTTGTACAAGGCTTGTGATGTCTGGATCACCAGCTGTCTGGAAAAACAAGAACATAGCTTCCTTTTTTGTCTAATGTGGTCTCTAGCCAGCTGGCATTAGGGGAAGAGGAAGGGAGCTCATGTTCATTGAGCAATTTATCTGTGCCAAGTGCATTGTGTAACTTGTCTCCTTTGGTCCTCCCAACGTGATGGCGGGATGGTATGAATACCCCTGATACATGCATGGGGGACTGAGACTAAGGAGGTCAAACACGGCAGCCAAGAACCCACAGTAAATGGGATTTTGACTCCAAATTCTATCAAGCCACACCTTTGCTTTCGATAACGTTAAACAAACCATTGACCAGTTGGAGTTAGCAATTAAAAGATTTTCACATTAAGAAATGTCACATTGTTGACAATGCACTGTAGAATTGTATGCCTGAAACCTATGTAATCCTTGCTAACAGATGTCACCCCAATAAGCCTAACAATAAAAATAAATTAAAAAAAAAAAAGAAATGTCACATTGGATGTTAAAATATTTAAAATTTGTATCATTAGCAAATGGTATTTATCAATAGTCTCTAGTATTTCCCATCAATATTTACTCAAAATCTCTGGTGTCTTTCATTTCCATTTTTGTTCCCTCCCTCTACAACTTTCCATACTTCTTCCTTATTGCTAAGATAATAATGGAGAAGAGAATGGTGAAAGAGATACAATGTCCTTTAATACATTTTAAACGTATGAAAAATATTTTTAAATGCATAGGATTAGAAGTACACTCCATGTTTTTCTTATAAATGTCCATAAGAAGTAAACCCGTGGGAAGTTATAAAATTTGTCATTGTTGAGTCAAATATGCAAGTTTCCATTAGAATTTTTATGACTGCCTGTAAGTTTTAACGAGGTTAGATTGATGGTAGAGTAAGGTTTTCTATTTGGAGTAATACTGTCATTAAAATGTTAGACTAGTCAGATTTTTCTCTTTATATCTAATAATATAAAAATAGATGAACAGAATTAAAAATTGGGCCGTTTGTCAGGAAAGCTGTATTATAATTCTGTGTTCTATTACCATATGTGATTTGCAGGTAGGGAAAGGTTAAGCGGCTTGTAAGTGGCAAAGATGATTTCCACATTCAAAATACAAATTAAAAAAAGGACTCATGATAAGAAAAATTTGATAATAGATTTATATTTTTGACTTTAAAGTCTTTTGTTTCATCCGTTGTAGGTCAGATGACAGATTGTGGTTTTTAATTCTCTAAATAATGTTCACTTTCCTTAGCTAATAAGATAATGAAGTTTAAATTAAAGAATATCAGTACTGATTGACCTCTAATTCCAACTGATAGAATAAATCTAAATTTAGATATTATTGTATAATAAAATAAAGAAATATTCCTTAGAAATAACAATATTTTTAATAATTTCTCCCAGATATAATTTTTTTTACTCATGCATAGACATATTATGGAAAGTTGGTTCATTCAAAGCTAAACCTTTCTCATGAATCAAGATTTTTCATGTGATTTTCATTAACACTGGGAGAAAAAATTTTTTAACAATGCTTTGTTCTGTAGAATTAATAATGTTACATTGAATATGACATGGAAGTTATTATAATGTTATTAGATTGAAAAAATATGCAACTGCAATTAGAGTAAAATTCACTGTTTTCTGGATAAAATTTGTCTACTTTGTTTTCTGTTCCAGGAGTGGAAAGAAGGTGTGTGTGTGTGTGTGTGTGTGTGTGTGTGTGTGTGTGTGGTGATAAAAGTTTGTAGCTCTATTATAGATCTGGTCTTCAAATCACTTTCACTTACACTCAAGCCTTAGGAGCATGGATGGCTTCATATGTAAGAAATGTCTGAGAAAGTACATTGCTGTATGAAGTTGAGAGGATTACAATAAATTAATAAAATCAACATAATAAAATTATATTTTTACAATGGTGAATATATAATTTTTTCAAAAAGAATAAGTGCTATGAAATATCTGAAAAACTCATTTGTTTACAGAAAAGTAAACACAAATTAGAAAACTTACTGGAAATTTAAACCATTCAGTATATAATACCATTTTAGAACCATTGACTATATATTATTGGTTCCTTTCATGATATATTATAGATGTTGACAGTGATATAAAATTTACATTGGCCTATGTCTTCTTTATAGATAAATGTATAAAATCTTACCACTAAGACATAGTTTCATTAAGTACAAAATAGTTAAATAGAATGTATTATACAAAGAGCCCTAAAACATAGTAGTAGCCTGATTATACGTTTGTTAACATCTCATTGCATATGAAAATGAAACAACAGATACTAATTATTTACTTTCTTTATGTGAAGAACAAATGGGATAACATATTTAATATATAAACTTCCCCCTGAAATACTATAGATTATTCCTCATCTTTATTGACATTGCTATTATTAGTAGCTAGTACTATTAATACAGTTCTGTACATAATGTTACAGCAGGGACATTTTATAAAATTTAATAGATTTAAAAATCTGAGAAAGAAAACTTAATGGGCAGAGACTGGCACAAGATTCTAGAGACACAGACTTTCCCATAGAATCTTCTAGTTGAGGGCTAGGACCCTGGCTGTACTGTTCACTGTTGCATCTCTAGCAGACAGCTCTGTATCCAGCATATTATATGCCATTAAAAATAGTTGTGTATTTGTTGAGTGAATATATAAAATTTTTCCCTAAATTATATAGGGTTAATTTATGTTGTTTTATGGTGATGTTTTGCCATTGGAGAATTAAATATAAAAATTCCTAATATTCCTCTTATGCCACAGTTGTTAGTAGAAATTCACACACAGAAACACACACACATATCATAAACACAGTTTTTCAGTAACTAAAAAAGTGGTTAAGCCTTGTATTTTTCTAAAGAGTAGATAAAAGGATATTTCACACCTTCCCTAAGTAATGGTTTGCATGTGTCATATAAATTTCTCTGGCAGTTGTACTTTGTATTTTAGGTCATTTACTTGGTGATAGGGGTCTAGGAAATTTTTATCAGCATAATAAGATTGTCGATGTACCTCATAATTGTTTTTTTATTTTTAATTTTGATTTTTTTGCTTTAATTGTAGTGTGTGTGTGAATGTTGGTAGCCACGGTGCATCTTTGAGAAGCCAGGAGAATTGCAGATGTATATAGGTGGAGATGGTTTATTGAAGGTTGGAGTGGGGTTAGTGGAACTAACAATAAATTCATCCCTTCAAATGTCCTGTTGCACGGCAACACCAGACAGATATATCACTGACCGAGAGGTTGGAAATACTGGGCTGACATTAGTTCCACCTGGATTATTTTAGACTTTGTAGGATTTATCACTTCCAACTTTAACCTTGCAGCCAGAGAAAAGTATGTTTCTATGGACAATATTTTTTTTTTCCTTTTGCAAGTCAAACTTATTGAACAGTGTCTGAACAATAAAGCATTATGCTAACTTTCTTAGAGAACTTATCATTATCACTCATGACAATTTTAAGTCATAATTATTTTTCTAAATATAATTTATTTTTAGTTTATGTAACCTATGTAAAAATTTTGTTATATATACCAGAACTCTATTGTTTACACAGATTTTTAACACCAACTTTTATGTCTTTACTCAATGGATTTTATTCATAACAATCCTAGAGTTTATTACTATTATCTTCATTTTAAAAATTAAAAAACTATAACCAATAGAGACTAAGCAGCTTGCTAAAATCATGTAGCTGGTAAGTGGCAGAGCCTCATTCTAACTGGAGTCTGTCTTATACTTGAACTATAGAAACATTCATGCACTATTCTAGTATTACTGTGTATCTGTGTACATCGTTTGGAATTTAAGTGCAATATTAGTATTCGCTTCCCCAGGATTTTTCCCTATTTTTAATATTCCCCCTCCTTTTCATATAAGTTTTGCTGGCACACACTTAAGATATAGCAGTTTCTCCATAACACACATTTCACTCAAGAAGTAGCAGCACAACCTTCTAAGTTACATGAATCATAAATGCTGCATTGTAGATTACAAGTTCCCACCTATGTTAATATAATTAAGAATAATTAATGAGAGAGTACCAGTTTCCACTGGTGGGTATTGAGAGGGTTACACAGGATTTATTTCTAAATAGCAAAAATTTCAAAGTCGTTAGAAAAACTTGTTTAGCTACTAAGAAGAGGTAAAGATTGTTGATTATACTTTTTAAAGTAAAAAATATAATGCTTTTATCTTTCTATTTATTTTTCATTTTTTGAGGATTGTTATTGACATTGCCGCAAGGCAAATAACATTCAAAAATAAAAGTCGCCTTCCCACAATACCTTGCCTTCACACTGTGCTCTACTCTCATTGAAGAAAGAGACTGGGAAACTGCATTTCACAATTGTAAGTCAGGCCTTTTTAGTTAATTGTGCTTTTTGTTGAGAGATACACTTTACTGTATTACCTATTGCTGCTGCTGTAAAGTGAGTCAGGCCATATACAACATCCATCAACTATTATTGGTCATTAGGATTAGGGTGTGCTCTTCTGAAGTCAACTGTACATTTCCTATTGGAATAACTATAAAACAATCCATTAATTCCCACTAATGGCAATGGGGTCATTCTCAGACATCACAATGTGATATTAACCAACTTTCATTTTACTCTGTTGCCTTGGATAAGGAGGATTTGTCCCGATTCCAAAACTGTTTTAATCACCATGTCATGACTATCTGAAAAAAATTTTTTCTGCCTGTAAATTAAGAAAAGAAGTAAGGAAACAGATTTGCACAGTTTGATATTTCAAATATAGTTAAATAACATTTTACCCTTCAGTCATGGGACCACCTTTAGAACTCTTTTATTATTTATGTTCCAGGATAAGATATCAGAGCAAGATTTATAATAATGTTACCACCAGTTTATAGCTCAACACTTGCAGAGGCTAGAATATAATTGAACCAAAGTAATCTAAGTTTATACATTTTTCTGAAATATATTGGACGCCAACATGTTAAATAAAAGGAGGAATTTGGAGGGCACATACCTTTATGAACTACATTGGGAATCTCTGTATCAGATTCCAATAAAACTTTCCAAAGTATGTGAAAAAATTTTAATCAATAGATTTTATACCAACATGATGCTTCAATATCTAGACTTTACTATTCATTTGATCATCTGCAGTGAATTTTTAATAAGAATTAAATTGACAAACTTCTTGCCCTCAATAATCTTATAGCCTAGACTCAAAAATATATATAATTACAATATTTACATGTATACCTAATGCTTAATAAAATAAATGTCAAGTATGCCAGGCTGTACCATAAAGAGCCATAAAGAAAGATATAGCAGAGTAGGAATAGCAAAAAATGGGTGGAGCAGGTTGTTCTTTTATGTAGGATGGTCAAGACACACCTCTGAGGGGAGCTGTAAGCAAGAGCCTAGAGGAGCCTGCTGTGTAATGAACTGTCTGGGAAGAGCGAACCACAAATGCGTAGGCTCAGATTTGGGAGGATAACTGGCTTTTTGGGGGAACGGCAAGCACACCAATTATGGGTGGAACAGAGGGAGCAAAGAGAAGATTTTGGAGTGAAAAGAGGTCCATGATGAGGACACACATACAGTTCTCACTGGCTAAATAGGTGATCATCTATTTATTCCCAGCATTAGAGACTGGAGGTCAGGATATAGTGGTATTTGGGGGTAACACTGCCAAAGACACAACCATTTGTTCCTCGAGTTGCAGGTTTAGTTCAGTGTTTCCCAATGCTGCAGAAGAATTACGTTTGCTTTTCAGATGAAGACATCTCACTATACGTGTTCTACATGATTACACAGTTAGCAAATGGCAGAGTTGTCTCATCTGTGTGCTGTAACTTTTCTCCCACTTCATCACACTGACTCTACAGTGTGGCAAATCTGCTGTGGCCATTTCTGTATCCAAAATAAAAACCCAAGGGCTGGCAGATGAAATGTCTCCCATTTGCAAATGTGTTCATAGGACATAGGAAGTAGCCAAATTGTGCATTGACAATACATGTTTTTAAATCTTCTGTATTGAAACGAAGGCAGTCATGTGAAATGGGGATCACCACAGAAATCCTATCCATATGAATTGAAATCTCAGAGGAAATGTGGAATAGCATTTCCAACATAGTTTTAATAGCATTTTGAATCTACAGAATTGAAAAACTAGAAAATGAGTTCCTTATGGACTGAAGGCTTATAGACAATATCTAGGCTAAGGGGACTAGTTAGATAATGGTGCTGGTATAGCATTAGACACTGTAAGTGCACAGGAAAAATAAGAAGGAGCAAAGTTGTAAGATTAACAAATTGGTCACCCTTGTTTTGTGAAAATTATTTCTTCTCTTTTCCCAACTTTCCCTTTTCTTTTCTTTCCCACGTTATTTGTAAATTGAAGGTGTTATAAGACATTATTTCTAAATCTCTAAGGCTCCTTCTGGGAGGTTTCAAAATTCCATAAATCCATCTCTTTCTTGCTTCTTTTATTTCTATCTTTTCTTTAGCCTAGAAAGCCCAGATGCCTGGTAGTTTAGTGACTGCATTAGGTCAGGACCGGTCTAAAGTGAAACTGGTGTTCCTGCTCAGCCATTGAGTGAGCTCAGACATCTTGTATGCACTTGATCCCTGGAGTGCTGCCACTTGAAATGGTATTTTCAGGAATGACTTCATGATATAGGAGATAGATACTCAACCATGCTTGTCATTAGTTCCAGCACCTAATTGGTACCATTTCTAAGAGAAACATAATAACAACACTCGATAACTTTAAAGTTCTACAGTTGTCTTAAGAACAAGGGACTATTTACAGGACTTTTATGCTTTTCAAGGTCCTAGATTTAGGTTAACATTGTTTTGTTCTTATAGAAGTAGTACCAGGTGACCAGGTGTCATCTACTTTGTGTGACCTGCAGTGAAGCCTACCAACATCATTCCTGCAGATTGCAGCTAATATCTAATATTGGTGGAGCTCTTTCCATTTTGAAAAATTTTCTATTCAGCATTTTCTTTAATAGTCACAATAATTCTGTGAGTTGGTTAGTATTAAATTACTAGTCCAGTATGGTGAGACATTATTTGTGTGGACATGTGTGCACATAAGAAATTGAAGGGTCCTGAGCCAAATGACAAACTAAGTTCTTCAGACTCTAAATCCACTCTTTTCTTCCCTAAACCACATAAAACCTAAAATGCTGGAATGCTGGAACCAAACATGACTGGGGTACATAAGAAATAGACTCTCTGAAATTAAGCCTAGACATGCTGATCTGCTATTTGAGTGAGAATAAGCAAATACGAGTATTACTTTGAACTCTTTCTTCATCGTCTGCCACAAAATAAGTTGTTCTTTACCACAAAGGGGGTGAGAACTAGCTAATAAATAGAACAGACACACAGATACATGCCTTTCCTTAATTAGACATTCATTCACATACCATTTAAAAATATTATTAAATGCCTATTGTAGAAAGCACTCAACCAACTCTGGGTAGCAAGGAAGACAACTCTAATGGTTGTGAAACAGGAGCAAGGCAACAGTATTCTTAGTTGGTCTTCAGACACCTGAACTCCCTTTAGATCAAGGGTGTTCTATCTTTTGGCTTCCCTGGGCCACTTAGAAGAATTGTCTTGGACTACACATAAAATACACTAACACTAACTATAACTGATGAGCTAAAAAAAAATAAAGTCCATGCATAATTTTCAAAATGTTGTAAGGAAGTTTACAACTTTGTGTTGGGCTGCATTCAAAGCCATCTTGTGCCACGTGTAGCCCGCGGACCATGGGTTAAACAAGCTTGCTTTAGATGATCAATGCATGTATACAATGTTTTACCAGGTTGATATTCCTTCACTCTTCATTTAAGCCATTTTATTACACACAATAATGTTTTCTACCCTTTTATTTAAAATTCCTCACTTTCTCAGTAACAGGGTAAATGGTGCCTGCTGGTAATGTGATATCTGCTTCTTCTCACCTCTCACAGCAGTAGCATTTGCCTGCAAATGAATAAATGCTTTGTACAATGAATTAAAATAGAGTGATTCATGCAAACATTAAAATAAAACATTATCTGGTCTATATGTCTCCCCAACTTGGCATTGCCTCTGCGGGCAGGATGATCTTAAGAAGCAATGTCATGGAAAAGAAAGACTGAACCAGAAATGGCACAGGATGGCATTCTAGACAGAAAGAAGACTAGGTATGGCAACAGAAGTAGCATGGTGGCTTGAGGGCCTAGAAAGATCTGGAAGAGTTTACTTTACCTGGAGCAAGTGAAAAGGGTGCATTTGGTGAAAATCAAAATAAATGAATCTAAGAGGTATGTGAATGCCAAATACTGAAGAACCTTTCACACCAAAAAGACTCAGCCTCAAGGGTGGCATGCAAGCAGTTCATACACTTCAAACATTCCTGCAACCAATTGCTTTGAGGTCTTAGGGAAAGCTCTTTTCTTCCTTCACATTATACTGTAAGTTTTTTAAGGTCATTAAAACATAGATTGACCTACTGTCATTGGAAAAAAATGTGAGGGGTGGTGATCTGACACATGTACATACACATGCACACTCACGCACACACACACATACATGATGCATTTGTTCTTTATGCCCTGGTTGAGAACATCTTGGTCTTCATGCAGTGCCCAATCAAGTCCTTAAATATAAGCCTTTGGACATCCCTTGGAAGTTATTTCATAAACTTTTGACATTGTAAGCTTCAAAAGATTTACTTAAAGAATGTTTACTTATGGAGCAAAGAAAGAAAGTGGTGATAGAGTGATAACCTAGGCAGGTAAAAAAAAAAAAGTCCTCAAGAAGTTCCAGCATAATTTAGTAATAAGAAGCAATTGTTTAAGACACAATGGACTTTACAGCCCAACTAATGAAATAATATATTTTAATAACTAAGAAGTTCAATTCCACCTGTTTTTTTTTTTTTCTCTTTAGCTTTTTAATGTGAGATTTAGGTCTCAGCATCAACATAGACCCATGCTAATGACTAGGGTTTGTGGTGGCAAGTGAAGTTTCAAGGTCATCACCACATACTCCTGAACGTTCCAGAATGTGGGTTCAGATCTTTAGGTGCATGGACTGTTTTTACTGATAGATTTGCCCAGGTTGCTGTACTCTGCAGTTCTAACTTCCTGTTTCATTTAAGGGCTTAGGGTTACTAATGAGGCTGTTTTTGCAGCAGGCAGAAAGAAAGAGAAATAGACAGCAATCTTCCTTTTAAACTCCCCTGGTTATCCTTTAGTCTCAGGTATAGTGCTGGTTCTTCATCACCACATCAAAGTGGCAAACTCACCTTTGAGAGCTTGCAATTTTAAATAATTCAAAAATTCCCAACAGGAGGGAGAGTATCATCTCTCTGATATTAACAGGGCAAAGCTTTCTGATAAGAAGTGTGCCCTAAGCATCATTTAATATTTAATGATGGTATCATAGAGGTATTGACCTGAGAGTGAACAATAAATTCTAAAAACACCCAGCAGCTCATGTCAAATGAATCAGAACAATTGATATTCTTTTTAAACATGAGCTTGCCATGGGAAGTATTTTAATATGGCAGAAACAGGGCCAAGAAACTTAGATTTAGAATGAATGAGGCTTGGAAGATGAACGACAGGGCAAGATGCTATTTATGGAGAATATAAAAAACAAGGGTGTAGAGAAGTAGGGGAAGCAGGGTGAAATATGTTGCCCCATGAGGGCACACTGATATATGAACTAGAGAAAATATGGAAGATGCCAAGAAGGAACTGCGATTTCCAAAGTCTCTCCAAAGACCAAATATTAAGTACACATGATATTGTTGTGACATCTGTTCATTATGGCTTAATATTAAACCTGTCAGCCCTCTTAGCCAGAGAAAGCTCTTCAACCATTTATTGTAGGATCTATTATGGTGGAATCACCAGCATGATAGTCTAGGAGGACTAGAGGCTTTTATAGCATGCACCTCTGCAAAACCCAAGGCTAGCTAGGAATAGATGACTTCACTTTGAATGAAGCACCAATTACTAAAGAAAAGTAGGCATTAAACATAACAGAAGTTCCTGAGGACAAGACAAACATAAAATGATAAATGATTAGGTGTGAATTTAATATTGTGGCCTAGGTGCAACACAAAACAATTGGTCCATCACCAGTAGAATGAAGGGCTTTATGGAAGGTAATTGCTGGCATCCATCTTATCTTGTCATCATTTTTTAGTGAATCATGAGAGTCACTCTTCCTACTCATCATATTTTGTGAGCAGGTTGTTTATTAATATTATAAAGTTTTTCCTTACTGATATTTTAAATGAACTGCTTTAGAAGGGATACATTATGTTTAATATTGTCTTGCTAAGATGCATTTAATCAGTCAGTATTCATTATTTGTTAACCCTTTATATATTTTTGGTTTCTTATGAGAATGTTATTCTGCTTACACACATGTGCACGCACACAGACACGCGCGCACACACACACACACACACACACACACAATCAAATATATCCCTCTCCCACTTCACTAGATTAGATGAATTCCTTTTGTAGGTGGTAAAACCAGGGCACAAAAAGGGAAAGAGTTGCCTAAGGCCAGGTACTTTTTTTATCAACATAATAAGAATAAAAATGCCATAATTAAACATAAAAATGACTATTACTCTGCTTTGCCATTCAGGTAGCTCTTGCTGCTGACAATGTTTTTTTTGTTTGTTTGTTTTTTTGGTTTTTTTTTGCCATTACTTGTTTATTTTGTGTACTTTTGTGATATTCACATTTTAGTGATCATTCCCTTCCCATATCAGAAAAGGCCTAATATGAAGTAGAAAGGAAAAGATGAAAGGCTATGCTGTGGGGCTGTATAACACATTTCATTGTGCATGTTTTCTTGATAAAAGTACAGATTTTGTAGATATTAATCTTATCTTATAGCATTCCTTATTCCTGTTCTGGAATGTCTCTGGCCCAGCAGTTACCAGTTTTGTCCCGAGGTCTACCATGACTGCTTTGTAGATTAGCGCCTGCCATTCCAGAGGAAACAAAGCATGAAGCAAGGCGTGTGTGGTGTGCACTGCTAGGGCACATTGCCAATGTACACTGAATAATTAAGAAAGGAAAAAGTACGAATGGTATTTTCCAAATTATTTCCTCTTATTTTACCCTTGCCTCGGTATATCAGGCACTGAATATTTTATGTTCTCTCTTTATATTAACTTTATTCTTTTCTTCCTTTCTGTTTCTGTGCCTACCACCTTAGCTCAAACATTCATCCATTCACACCGTGTTTACTGAAATGATGTCCTGAGAGATCCCTACATCAGCCTAACGTTTTCCCTGCCTCCAAATATTACACATGCATAGTCTAGTTGTTTTAATAATAAATTTCTTTTATGCAGCACCTCTCACTCCACATCTCCACTCAGTTACCTTTGATGGCTCCCTAAAATTAAACAGCAACAACAACAACAACAACAACAAAAGCATAAGGTTGAATATAAAAGTCCTTAAAATCTGGCCCCTACTAATTTTTCAACATTTTGTCTTCCCAGCCATCTTTACAAGAAAATTCTATTGTAGCCAAGCTTATTATTTATTGTCCCACAATTTGATCAGTCCATAATTCTAAGTACCTTGGGTGACTTCCTCCTTTTTTAATTCTCTAACTCCTACTTTTCTTCGAATACCCAGCTAGAGTTTCAGCTCCTTTGTCAAGGCCAACCTCCTCTTCTGAATCCCTCTTGACACATAGACTCAGATAGCCAACTCATGTTTAATATGCATCACAAATTTAACCTGTTCAAAATGCAACTCTGCATGCACTCCACTGCCACCATCATTCCTTTTGCATTTGCACCTAGTTTGGTAAGTAGCAATAATATCCATCTGATATTTAATAGAGTCGCGTTTTTCCTCATTTGTCACATTCAATTCATTCGCAAGTTCAATCAGTTTTACTACCAAAATATGTTTCACATCTTTCAACTTTTCTTTATGTCTATTGTTGCCATTATGGCATAAGTCACTTTGAGTCCTGCAATAGTCTCCTAAAATCTCTCTCTCTCCCACTCAAACTCATTCTTCACAAAACGTACATTAAAACAAACAAACAAGCAAAAGCAAACACACGAACATTAGATCCTGTCCCTCACCTGCTTGGAACTGTCCACATTCCTTACCATGAACTTCAGACCCAGCATGACAAGATCTGTCTTTAATGTCACCATGGGTTACTCTTCTCATGACATATGAGGGCTGTCCAGAAAAAAATCCAGCCAAAAATTTCTCAATTTTTCATATTACATGACTGGATACTTTCCACAGAGCCCCCATATGTTCTTGATAAATTGGCCTTCTGGTGTTGGTTCCCTAGATACACCACCAGGATTTTTTTAAATATATGCTTTACACTTCACACTCTTTTACACTTTGAACCACCTGTCCTCCCCACAGACCTGGTTTTTCTAGTTTTTGGTTTTTGGTTTTCAGTTTTTTTGGCTGGCTGGCTTTCTTTTCTTTCAGATCTCAACTTAAACTTCAGAGAAACCTTTATTAACCATCTTAAATAATGCACCCCGTTATTTTTTATCACAAAGTCTTATTTTTTTCTGACATAGACTTACTACAATCTCTACTTACTTGGTCATTTATTTATTTACTTGATATTGTAACCTTAAAACAAATCATCTGTTACTAACACTGGAAATGTCAGCTCAATAAATTTAAGAGCTATATCTGCCTGTTTATCTTTTATTTCCAGCACTTTTCACCATGCTTGGCAATAATAGATGTTGGTGAGGATTAATTAATTGAGTGAACACTACTTTTTGGGCATAGATGTTGTCTACTCCTTAGTGCTTATCATTCTTGTAGTCTTTGTCTTACAATGTGTTACTTCCCCATTGTCCAGAAAAGTGTCCTACATGCTCATATACTTGAACTTCAACAAATTGTTTATTGTAAATGTTAATGAAATAGGAAACTTGATTTGTGAAATTAAGTATAAGAGGTGGAGTTGGGGTACATTTATTAGGAAACTTTAAATAAGGATTTTTTTTGTATAGCCCTGCCAAAGAAAACAATATAGTCATGTAAGAGTATCGAATTAACCATGTAAAATTTGACATAGATTTATCTTGAATTCAGTACATTCTAAGAAAAACAGAATCATTCTCCTCTGGCTTGGCAAAGACATTTATGCCAAAACCTTGAGGCCAACCTTATGAGGGACAGACAATTTTCTAAAACCTAAGAAAATTAGATACTTTTTTTTCAATGAACATAAATGGAATAAGCTTGGGTGGGATGGCAGGAAATATAAATGAGAGAATGAGAAGGACAAATGAGTCCTTCAAAGGTCTCCCCATAAGCCTGGCTTGTTTATAATCAATAACAGCAGTAAAAAGTACACAGCAAGGCAGACCAGTTAGGGAGTGGCCATTTTCATTTTTCTTCTTTATTTGGTTGTTCTTTTTATGGGTTAGAGGAATAGAGGAGCCCTTGCTGAAGGTTTTCACTAATGTCTTCCAAACAATTTATTTACAGTAATGTCTTGAGAATGTGCATACATTTGAAATGAATAAACTCCTGTCACTCTAAGACAATAAGTTCCATATGCTGCATCCATCTCCCTCCTTCACGTGGTGTCACATGTCACAGCTCTGTGAGCAAATGGACCTGATTCCCATCCAACCCTCACAAGGGGGCCCTTGCCAATTTCCTGGGACATGGATGGAGAAAGGAGTTGATGGAGTTTGCTGGTTCCTCTTGGAGAACATTTTTTCCTTGTTCACTTTCTTGTTGGGATGAGTTTCAGAAGAGTTTTTATGAAGAAAAAGCTTTTTTAGTTAATGTTTTATTTTCTAGGTTAATCATTACTGTGGCCCCATTAAATCCTAAGATTCCTTGAGATGGCAGATGGGGTGAAATCACTTGTTCATTTTTAATAATTAAACTGTGATCAGGGAACCCAGTGTGTTTTATTTATGTTCCTCAGAAGTGTGCAATTTACGTTAGAAGTAAGCCTGGAATCTTTAAATCCAGATATATACAAATAGGAGGCATTATTAATTTCAATTAAGATAATTTATATTTAAAAAGAATTCAAAAGGGATTCTTTTGTAAAAGGTATCTGTTAATACAGTCACGTGCTGCCTCACAATGGGAATACTATGTTCTGAGAAATGCTGCCTTAGGTGATTTCATTGTGCAAATATCACGGAGTGCACACGCATACAACCAAATAGTCTAGTCCAGTATTGCAGTTGATTTGCCATACTTTCCCACGACCAGCAGGAGGTTTGTTTATACCAGCATCACAACAAACGCATGAGTAGTGCATTTCCCTACAACCTGACAGCTTCGGTGTCACTAGGTGACTGGAATTTTTCAGCTCCCTTACAATCGTATGGGGCCACTGTCGTATCTGCAGTCCATAGTTGGCTGGAACACTGTTTTATAGTGCAAACTGTACCTTCAAAGGATTATTAAATTATTGAATTTTAAAGTGAGCGTAAGTATTCATGTTTATATTGATTTATTCCCTGTAAGTTGTTAAAGAGTTGAAAAAATTGGAAAACAAGACAATGAAGAGAAAAAAACAGAACAAAAACCAGTTAAAATGAGTAGAGAAATGGAAATAGCTAATATTTCCTTAGCATAAGATCTTTTCTCATGCGCCATCTCTATAATCCCTGTGCTGACCCTGCTTACTTGTTCACTCTCCAATTAATATTGGTCAGATGCAATATTCATTTGATAAATAAATACATACATGACATTAGGTATCCAGAATTGCAGAAGAGATAGAAAAAGCAACTGAGGCACAGAGCTTTTTCCATCTCTACTACAATTGTTTGTCAAAACACATTCAACCGCTCAGTGTCAGAGTCAGAGCCACTTATTTTCAGAAACTTGACATAACTTCTCATGATTCAAAAGTGCTTCACCGAACAGTTATGCCTGGAGACTCCTCAAAATCAAAAACAAAAATGTCTTAAGTACTACAAGGTGTTGCTTTGGCTTGTCTTGTCACCCAGCAAAGATGCTGCTAGAGCCTTTGAAATTTTTCCTACGGTTTTTATCTTTTTCCCCCCACATAACAAACTCACTTTTAATTGTTATACCTTTAGAAAGAGTCAGTGCAAAGGTCTTTTGTGGCTGGTTTTCAAGTCTATTTTCAAGAGAATAAATAATTCGCACATTTGAATGAATGTGAATTCTATGTTGTTTGTATGTTTAAGCCAACAGAGAAATTTTAGCATTTATTGAGCTAGTCTGTTTACTTTTCCTAATGCGCTCACTGCCCACCACTCCCATCCTGCACCTGCTCTAGTGGGCAATCTGTGAGGACCACCCCCTGCACCTCCCTTGCCCTGTGCCTTTTCAATGGATTTGGCCTGTGGAGAAGCTGAGTAAGGCCTGGGGTGGAGGGAGGAGAGTAAGGGTGGAGTGCCCATTTCCCTGCCTCCCTCAGTGTGGGTGGAGGGGAGGGTGGGTCACCTCTGGCTAGCTGTATCCTGGGGGATGATGGTTCGACTCTAAGGAGCCCAGCCTGGAGTAGTGCCCTTGGGGTTTCCTTACTGCCTGCCCCTGTCTTTGGGAATAGTCTTTTTATTAAACCTTAAATGGATTACCCTAATCTGCATGTGCTGTTCCCTGCTGGGATTCTGATATGCACAGCACATGAGTGGTTCTGTACTCCATATGAATTTTAGTTAGGAAAATGCCTTTAAATCTGGACTTTTCTGCAACCTTCATGAGTATTTGGACAAATCACTTAACCTTTATTTTTAAAAATGGATTTTAAAGCACTTGATTCAGGAGGACTAAATGAGAGCATTAAATGTAGTAATTTATGTTTACATAAAGCACCTGGCACATAGTAGTCATTAAAAATAAATGTAATGCTGATTGAAAAGCTCTATTTTCTTCTAAAATGTCATTGTTATTAGATGCTGTGTGCTCCATCTTTAACATATTTAGGTATAGTGTGAGCCTCATTGTCATGGATTCTATTGAATTTACACTCAATGTTAGAATTAAGAGAACATCAGACCTATGTTCATTAGCCAAATAGCTAATGGAGAAAATATTTGGCTTTCCAGTCATCCAGGGATGAAAGATGGTGACAGAACTCTAGTTGATTTGGGATTAAGTGATAGAAACCATATTATTTTTTTTATTCTTTGCTGAGGCATCCTCTTTTCCTCAATATAGCACAGATTATTTAGCTTGCTCAATAAATTACTCGGTGCTCTTTTTGGAAGGAAAAAAATGGCAACATAACAGTGTCTACGTTTCAGCACCTCTTCATTTTTAGAATACTATTTTTATATTCAACTCTCAGTGTCAATCCTCAGGGTATTTTTTTTTTTTTTTTTTTTTTTTTTTTTTGGTTTTTGGTATGTGGGTAGCTCCCTGGCTGGGAATCGAACCCAGGCCGCAGTGCTGACAGCACCAGTGCCGAAGCCTTAAGCCACTACACCACCAGGGAACTCCCCCGTCAGGGTATTATTATGAGGCAAGAGTAGTCTAGGTGATCTAGAAGTTCTGTATTTAATTCCTTAAGAGTGATAATGATTTATAGCAGCAAAACATAATCCTTCACCAAAAGTCATGTTGGACCTGAAAGTGTACAGCCAGATATGAGCATAGATATGAGGATTACAGCTCACATGGATAGGATGAAATTGGTTTTTTGTGCTGTGATTTTGTTTTATGCTTACTCACTTTATAATTGGAAATCCTGAACTATAGGGCATCCATGTGCTATACATTTCCTCCATTGTCTCTGGTATAACAAGAACACAGTTGACCAACTGGGGGTATTATGAAACTGGGATGAGTATTAAGGGAGAAGGAAAACAAGTGGGTAAGTTATGGGGAAAGGACATAAGAATGAAAAATTCTGCAGAACATTTTTAAAAGGTCAACCATACACTGAGCACCTAAATCTTGGTTCTTAATGCTATTGTCCAATGAGAAGCCAGGGTTCCTTAGAGAAAGGTCGGATTTAGGACTGGGGCAGGGACTATACAAGATAAGCCTGGAGCACTGTGTAGTGCCAGAAGGTAAGGACATGCTTCCAAAACCTAAGCATGATTGTGGGGCCATGTCCAAAGGACCAAAGAACCAACTAAAAACCCTCGCAGTAAGTAAAGCTGGAAGAATGTGCATACAAAATAAATAAAGTAATATTAGCTTAAAATCCAAACTATAAAATAAATGTTATTACTGATGCAAATAAATGATTGAATTTATGTCATCTACAAATTGGAGGAGAAAAGGCAAATCCGTGAAGAAGAACTCCAAATAGTTTGTGTAGATACTTTGTCCTCAAGGAAGTGAAGCATAACTCCCAACTTCTTAAAGGTGGGCTATGAACAGTAACATTCTCATAAAGAGTACAGAAAAATGGGTGGGAAAAAGAAAGGAGAAGCCTGACAAACACTACATCAATCAGATGATCAAGATTAATATCAACAGTGATAAATCACATGACTAGTATACACCCTTGATATGATAATAATATGATGAGAGGGACACTTCTGTGGTCTTTCTCTCCAAAACCCATAATTCCAGTCTAACCATGAGACAAACATCAGACAAATCCTAATTGAGTATTGCATTTGTCAACAAATGAACACCTGACTGGAACACTTAACCACAATGCTGACCTAAGAAATAAACCTCCCAGAAGGAGGTTTTTAATTGGGCTTCAGTGACCCTTGCTGTTCAGGCTCTGAGATTCTCCTAGGCTTTCCCTGTGAACCCAAAAGGGCTACTACAGCTGCAAAGCAGAGAAGGGGACAAAAGAGAGCAACAGCCACATCCTTCCCCCTTTCACTACCATGCTTTCGCTCCTTGCAGCTATCTGCTATGTCTGATCACCCATAACCCTGCCACGTGGTAGCAGCCCACCTGCTTTTCCCTGCTTTTCCAGTCGCTAGGAAAGTGGGAGCTGGTTATAACCGACCTTCAGCATCTGTCATTCCAAGAATATCGCACTAGTACACTGTTTCTATCCTTCTTTGCAGGGGACTCTGGCATTCTCCATGCATTAGCTCTACCTCCCAGGCATTCTCATGAGATGAGGCTTCCAGCTGCATTTGAGTGATGTGTGCTATGATCATCCAACTCTAAATTACTGTGGTTCTATTCTGGGGGACACAAACCAAAACAAAAACACATGATGTTGAGAAGCTTTCAGCTCGCCAATTTCACACCTACTTGATGAACAGAAAAGAGAGCCCCTTTTATTTTACACCCTCTTGAAGAGAAAGAATAGCTTGTGTGGTCCCATGGAATTTCCATAATCAATTTGTTTATCTTTTGTAGATTAGCCGCAGCATCTCGTAAAAGGAGCTGATTATTTTGGGTTTGAGGAAACTGTATTTTCTGAAGCTGAAGTAGAGGCATATATGAGAGAAAGAGAGCTTTATTAAGGATTTAGGGGAGAACATTTGAAAGAATTCCTTTTAGAATGGGCCCGGAGCCAGGCTCATGGCCTAAAACTGAGGAGGTGGGCTTTGCATCCACCTGGCCCACAAAAGTGGGAGCTAGTTATAGCCCTCCCTCAGCATCTATCATTCCAAGAACACTACTACGCTGTTTCTACCCTTAACGTCCCTGCCCTACCAGTACAGTACCAGGCTTTGTGCCTGTGACTGGTATCTTGATTATTCTGTGCCTTGATTTTATCATCTGAAAAATGGGGATGATGATAATACTAGCTGACTAAAATATTGTGTGGATTAGTTGATTTAACGCATGTAGAGCTCTAATGAAACTACCTGACACTAGAAAGCACTTAATAAATATTAGCTGTTGAATTATCATTAACAGTAATGTCAGTATTACAAAAGAACAATAGAAGTGCTCACATTGTTTATATTATCATATACTACATACGATTTACCTTTTTCTTCTCTTTCTCTAATTTTAAATATTGCCAACCAATTGTGTTTAGAAGTATGAAACTACTTCTTGCCTGTATTGTCAAGGCTTCTTTTATGTATACATGTCTGTATTTTCTTTCAAAAATAAAATTTAAGCAGTAGAATTCATTCACGAGGTATCACTGTGAAATGAATTGACCTCAATTGTTGATTTGCTTTCCAGGAAGAAATGAACTGTGTCTTCTATTGACCTTTCAAATCTCTCATCTATGGAAGCTCTCATTTGTGTGTCTGTCTGTGCACAGCAACTTATTGACTCGATATTATGGGTTAACTTGTTCAGAAATAAGTCCACTAATTAGTGTGGACCCCTCTTTTCTATGAACTTAAATATTTAGGGGTGATATGGACATAGTGCTTGGAGATTGCAAAAGTTTTTGTACATTGGGATAGGCGTCTATGGGTTTTACCTGGTAGTCTGAGCACATTTAAAACCTACTTACAGTGTATAGTAATATTTAATTCTTTAAGGAGGGTTTTGGGTCTCTTTTCTTTGATAATGTGGACAGAGGAAATTTTTTTTCAGACAAATCAAGGAGGAGAGATTAAGGAAGGTAAGAAAGGAGTAATATCTCCTTTGTTTTAAAGGTGGCAATATATTCTGTTTCATTGTTTACTGTTTCATGAGTTTACTTTAAGTTTCCTTGTTCTGAATAGTACCAACTAAACGGAACAATTGTATTTCCGTTTGCTGACCAGGGTAATGTTGAAATAAGAGGGGAAATTATCATGTAGATATGAGATGAAATTTGTTATTCCCATTTATGCTTGCCTTTGAATAAAGATTGATGAAATAATTCTTGGTTGGGAGAAAAAGTAGTGATTTTCTCATTTATTCTAAGGAATGTGTATAACTATTCCACAGCTTTAGGTTTTTAACCTCTATAAATGTTTCAGATTACTATCTAAGGGTAGGAATGTTCCAGGTTTTTAGGAGCCTAGAGCTTATGCCTTCAGAGAGTCATAGCTAGGAGAAAAAAATAAACAAAACTATAAATAAGAAATCAACTATTGTTTTAGAATGAAAAACAATTCACAACGAATTACAAATTTATGACAGCTGACAAATACCCACAAGCATCATAAATCCAGAAATATAACAATGTTACTTATAAAATATACCCAATGCACCTTCTTTCCTCCTAATTGATCATGTCTTTGACAATTATTTTGTAATATCACTTTCTACAAAACGATAATTCAGCCTTTTTTTAAGCCACATAAATATAGTCCACTTAACCTAAGGTAAATGTATCCCCAATATAATTTTCCCTTATCTGGATACAGATAATGCTGGTTGGGATTCCAGTGTTACCTCACCCAAGGGAGAGTGTAATGGTTGGTAAATTAGAATGGAAAGGGATTTACGGTAATTTACCACGTATAATGCTCTCTTGTGTATAATTCTCTCTCATGTAGGATGCACACCCACATTTTTGGCCCAAACTTTCAGGAAAAAATCTTTCATTTTAATTTTTTTAATTCAAGTTTTTATTTGTTTATATTTAGGTAGTTGTTTTAATGTATTATAGAAAAATTTTAATATTTTCTTTTTAATATAACTCATATATGCAATATAAAACTGAACACAACAAAGAAATAAAGACTCATGGACACAGTCAATAGTTTAGTGGTTACCTGAGGGCAAGGGGAGAGGGGGTGGGCGGGAGGAGAGAGGGAGAGCCAAATGTGTGGTGATAGAAGGAGAACTGACTCTGGATGGTGAGCACATAATACAACCCATAGACAATGTAGTCTAGAATTTCACACCTGGAACCTATGTAACTTTTACTAACCAATGTCATCCCAATAAATTAACCAATAAAAAATGATTATCATATTCCAAGGTATTATTTTGCATATGGATATCATTATTGATTTCTAGAGTTACATTTTAACTCATAAGCAAAAATAAAAGAATTAAAAACATTTATATAGATACAGAATTTGTACTACCCCTGTATAATGTGCATCTTTATTTTTCCCTCACAAATTTGGGGGGAAAGGTTTGCATGACACACAGCAAAATATGGTAATAGACTGTGGCCAAAATATCTTAATTCTGTGAATTTTACAGAAATACATGACTCTGTGAGCACATTGATATAGCGCCTCCAGGACCTCGGAAGAGGCCCGTGCAATTGAAAGACCTTGAAGCTGAAACTTCATCTGTTTCACAATTAATTCCCCTCTGCTTGAGGGACAATGCAGTAATAGCACAGTGACTCTTCTTGCCTTTTACCCTCTTGAAGACTCCTAATTATTGGATGACATTATTATGCTAAGATCAAGGTTAGAAGAAATTTTCATTAAAAAATAATTGTTATAGCCAATAGTTTTAAAAGTTTGTTTTCTCTTTAAACTAGACATTTAACCAAGGTCTAGTGTGAACCACATAATAAGTCTAAATTACCAGTGTACCCACAGGAAGAACTATGAAAGCATACATGAATTATTTACTCACATACTTCAAAGAGGCTGAATGAGGATTTGTTTTTATTTAATAGGTTATGTTTTGATTATTAGACTAGTGACCTTGAACTTACAAAGCTTTTTATTTTTCATGAAAACATTTGTATTTCCTAAGTCTTATATTTTACATTAGGGAGACAAAATCAATCACCACATTATTATAGAAATTGCTGTAAGTCTTGAAACATATCACAAATAACTAAAATGAATCCATTGGAATTGAACTATAAAGCAGGAGTAAATTATTAATGGCTGACTTTTCCATGGTTGGGAAGTCGTAGTTAGCCATAATATTGCCGACGCTCTTGACTTGAAAGGATTCTGTTTCTGGCATCAGTTTTATGCATGAAAGGGCCTGTAGTTTATGATTGTAGCTGTCCTCAACAGAAATGCTACCCCTTACTGAAAGCATGAAGGAACCCAGAGCATGCACTCCCAAGTCAGGCCACATTGCAAACCCTGACCCAACTACTCACTAGCTATGCCAGTTTGGGCTGAACGCGTTAACCTCTGAGTTTTAGCTTCCTCTCTGTGGTAGGAATATTTAGCTCATAGGAGAGCTGTAAGAATAAGGTTATGACACTGCACAAACAACTTGGTAAGGTTGCCAAGGTTATGATACCTACTGAGTGATTTGTACAGTGCTGCCAAGGTTAAGTGCACAGTGGCAAAGTTCATAAACTTAATTGTCAGGTTTTGGGTACAATGACAGCTCTGATGTCCATTCCAGAAAAAGATTTCCAAAACTACTTTGAAGGGTGGACTAGGCACTAGTGTCGGTGCATAGCTTCCCAAGGGGAGAACTTAGAAGGTGACCATAGTGATGTTCAGCAGTGAGGTATGTAGCACTTTCTCTAGGATGAGTTCTCAAAATTAATTGTTTGACCTCATATGTAGCAGAAGATACTGTATTTTAAAAATAATAACTTTGTGAATAATACAAAAATATCCTAATAATTTAAATGAAGCAGATACATATAACATATGGCATTATTTTTCAAAATCTGTCACACTTTATAAAAGTGATTATTTTAGTGACCATAACTGAGATAAGTTATCTCACAAAGACAGAAGGTACATGTTATACAATCAACATATGCCCAGGGCAAGGTCTAGCAACAGAAGTAGCAGGTATACATACATGTTTCAAATAATCTTGTTATATTTTCACAGTTTTTGCCCTACTTCTCATCAGACACGATTAGCTTGGTTCATCTGCAATTTACCTGATGTAAGTGGCCTGCACTTGAATTATCAGTATTATCCTTAATTTTTGGCTCCTTGGAAGAAATCTTTTAAGCCGTCTGTCCATTTTTCCGAGGACTAGTTTCTTAAAGTTGCTGCTCTAATTAAGTTAACTTAATGACGTGTCCATAAACTACAATCTATTCAATAAGCTCAAAACTCAAATACAGCAGACTTTCAATTAACCAGCACCCATGGGTATTGGCAGATGCCAGATAAATTTAAGTAGACTCTCCATTAACTTGAACTGAAATGACTGGCATTCTCAAGCAACCAGCAAAATCTCAAGCAACGGGTAAAATTTTTTTGCTGGTTGCTTGAAAGTGCCAGTTGCTTG
The DNA here is from genome assembly GCA_004026885.1 of Lyroderma lyra. Classification (NCBI taxonomy): domain Eukaryota; kingdom Metazoa; phylum Chordata; class Mammalia; order Chiroptera; family Megadermatidae; genus Lyroderma; species Lyroderma lyra. The sequence goes on from PVJL010003383.1 coordinate 54,228, forward strand.
AGTTCTGGTTAATGGAGAGTCTACTCTGCAATGTAAAATCTCTGCTCTTAATTCCTTTGTCTTGTGAAACTCCTCCTCATTGCTCAAGAGTCTCCATCTTTACTAAGCAAAATGGACCATTGGACATAGGCATTAAGTGAAAGTGACAAGGTCCATTACATTTTAAATATTATTCATATTGAATCTCTTTTTTTTCTATGAAAATAATATAAAATCAAGTTGTAATATTTTCTTCCAATGCCTAATGGATTATCTTGCTCAGCCCCTCTAGCCATAGGCTCTGAATGTTGTAGAGGACAAGTAAACTTAGTGCATTTATCTCAGTGCCCTTGTTTAACCATTGCGCAATGAGCATGGTTTATAGACTGTCTTCTGGTAATACTTAAGAGCTGTGTGTTTGTTTTTTAAATTATTCATGACATTTGTTAAAGAATAGTAAAGCAGACTCTATTCAGGAGGATTATCCCGGTAGACAGAAAGACTACTGCAATGAATTTTGCAATAGGAAAGAGAGAGACTGAGCTTAACACTGAATACAAGGAAAAGTGGAAATTTATAGGCAAAGAATGGGATAGGAGTGGGGATGGATAGAAAATTACTAAGGCAACATCAGGGGTTGAGGGGGATTCTGTCTAAGCTGACCTATCAGAATTCTTGCTAAAATAGGACAATGCAAAGATGAACATAGAAAAGTCAGGGCCTGGTAGTAAAGAGTTCAGAGGAGCCTGACTGTAGTTTGGTCAAAGAGATTCTTTGTCAGTTTGCATTCAGTCTAATCTACCTTTTTTTTTTATTGGATCTTTCCTTTCATCCATAAAATAATAACCAACTAAGGCTGAACTGTTTTTGAGATTGACATACATTATTATTAGATTCAGTATCCATGTAGATCTTCAGTGATAGATGCTGTTTCTCTATTCCAGCTATATCTCTCTTTTCATATCTATTATGTCTTTTTGTTTTTTCATGATTGTGTAACAAAATATAGTAGCTCATTAAAAAATGTTTTAAATGTGTGCAGCCTGTAGAAGTAGACTTTTGTTGTTTTGTCTGGTTAATTCCCAGTGTCTATTTTTATTTAGTGCAGGGGCATTAAAAAAAGCAAAATGATCAATGGGTATAGGTATTCATTTTGAAATGAAATTTTAAGAACATAATGGCACATTGCATCCAATCTAAAATATAATCAAATTAAGTAGGGGCAAACTATTAAAAAAGTTTTGTGTCTAATAGAGACATATTACATGTTTTAAATATTATTTAAGGAAACATATTAAATGTCCCAAACAATACAGACTTTCATGCATTTACATTTACTAGTACAAAATAGTTTGATCCATGATTGTGAAAACAATATACAGAATATACAGTTCCAGGAATTGATAATGGCTTAATTCAATACTAACTTAATGCATACCTCAGGATTTCATACTCTTTAATTAATGTTAAAATGGTTAAGAAGTAACCCTATTTTTGTAGCTAACTAAAATGGAACATGGAATACTTTAAAAATGAATGAAAAAATATTTATAATATCTAGCTGAGCTATTTCTGTACCTAGGAAGTCTGTTATTTCAAGTGATTGCAAGTACTTAAAAAAGCTTATTTTATTCGTATTAACCAATATCACCCCAATAAGTCTAAAAATAAAAAAATTTAAAAAGCTTACTTGATCATTTTAATTTTTAAGTATGCATATAAATAAAAATATATTTGTGTATATGTGTGTTTTTGGTCCTGTAACATTCTTTGCTTCTGTTTCAGTTGAAATGAAATATAGTGTGTAATAGATTGGGGTGAATACTCCTTAATAAAAACTTTAAGAAGACTATGTATCCAGTTATTTTTAAAAGTATAACTACAATTGTACAACCCATATTTATAAATACTATTGAAGAAATAGCCAATTTTTAATTAATTGATAATTAATATCAATTGCTATTTTCCCATTATTTTTTGTGGATTCTATAATTATACCCCTATTAATAAATGGTAGTGACTAGTATTCATTAGTAGATGCAAGTCAAGGCAAGCTCAGATAATATTTTCAGCCAATTTTAAAGTGGCATTAAACTACATATAATACATTGAAGACTATTTATTATTTTACATCTTGGAATAAAGTGTGTGAGCCTTGTTATTTCTGATCTTGCACAATTCATTTGTTTCATTTTAAAATTATGAAGTAATTGTTATCACCGAACATTTTACTATTCTCCAAGTTCCTCCAGTTATATCCCAGAAGAGGTTAATAAAAAAGCAATTTTTAAGTTTTTCTCCTTATCTTTAATATAACATTTCTCTTATATTATGACCATTTTCACTACAACCATGAATTTTTCTTCTTTGGCTAAGGTTTATTATATAAGCTATCATCTTTGTGACAGTATTGAAGAAACTGTGTAAAAATATGGAACAAAAAATTTGACATAGCTCTCAATCTCAGCTGAGCAATTCAGCTGAGTACCATATCTTTCAGTGATTGTCAAAATATTACAAAGTGTGGCTGCTGAATAAAGGTGCTGGAATTTTATTTTGAGAAAAAAACATTCAGAAATACAACAAGTATATATTTTAGAGGAACATACTGTGTCTAATAATAAGGAAAAAAATTTATTTGGCTTTCTTTGCATGGAATTTCAACCTCATGATCTTATTCTATGCATTTTTTCCAAGACAACATAGTCAGTACAGTTATGTTCTATGTACATATGAGTTGTATTACGTTAATTATGAAAATTACTCTCAGATTTTTTATTTGCATTACATACAATAAGATACAATTTATTTCTGTACAACACATTGCCTACCTTTATGTGTCCTAGAGATTTGCTATGATCACCTATAAATGCAACAAGTGATACTGCCCTGGAAAAGTGTAACTTTACAGATCAATTTAGAGAAATTAACATGTAGTTCTAATAGTAAAAATGAAAGCTTACAATGCAGTTATTATTCTGGTTTGCTTTTGTCCTCTTAAAGTTATTAGAGTCATTGTTTAGATTAATTAATGTTTTCCAGCTTGTGAAACTATAAGCCATCAAAAATAAAAAGATATTTTCAAATGTAAATATTAATTATAACTTATAGCAACTGAAAAATAACATAAAATAGTATTTGTGCTAAGGATAGTAACCAAAATAGAAAAAAGGACATGAGAAAATTTGAAAATGTTTTGGACAAAATGTAATTATCTATTAAAAAAATACAAAACAAAAAAGTACAGTAGAAGAAGAACAGATTGTCTAGTATTCTTTACATGATTTACACTAATCTCTGGGGTAAGTTTTCTTTCATCTTCTGATTCCCAATCCACGTATCTAGTGAATTCCAAATCCTCCTGAAAAATTTCCTTAGATCTTGAAATCATCATTGGATTCTGTGAATTAAATAAAGAAGAGGTATAAGTTTGACCTATGTTAAAATAGAAACTACAAAAAAAAATTAATGACTCAAAATCAGGACCTCAGTTAGTAAAAGTGAAGGTAATTCATCTTAGGAAGATAATAAACTATAGACCACATAAAGACTGAAAGAGGAATAACCAAAATATAATCATGTGCCAAATGTATTTGATAAAGAAATGGGCATATATTTTTCAGAAATACTGCATTATACAATTGTAGCAATTACTAAGTTGATTTATTTAACAAATACATACTAAGTCTCTACTATGAATTCCAGGTTTTATGGTCAGGAACAAAATAATACTTGTTTCTTCCTCTGGTGAATGTCACATTCTAGAAAGGAAAACAGAAAATTAATTACTAATGCTTAAGTAACAAATTATTGACCATGCTATAAATAAAACAAATTAGGTGCTATTGATAGGGAATAATAAACATAGACAATGGCTCTTAAGGACTTACATATTAATATATTTATGTTTGTTGTATTTTTATATTCCTTACGCATATCAACCCTTCAATAAAGGAAAATGCCCTCAGAAATATTTTTTATAGAAAAATGGAGTTTAGTGGGGGATTAAAAAAATTAGACGATCCTGTTTTAGGGATTTATTTGGTGAATTTCTTAGTTAAATCAAAATTTCATATTGGATTATCTTTCTAACCCCCTGGTCAGGTTGGCACTGTAAGAGCCATTGTCTCTGGAGCTAGGTTCATTTGGGTTCCAAAATTATGTCTAGCATTTGTTAGTTCTGTGATTTGGAGGGAAAAATCATTTAGGTTTGTTGTTTCCTCTACTCTAGAATGTACAAACATTATCAGTACCATAGAAACATTGTGAGAATTATGTGTAGGACTTTGACCAGTTCATTAAACACTTAAGTTCTCTAGTCTCTGATCTATAAAGTGAGGATTATGGACACATAATCTTTATGGTTTTTCTGTATTTTGTTTTGAAAATTCTGAACATTGAATGCTTCGGTAAAATGAACCAGGATAGACCCTTTTTATAAGAAAGACTTAATTTAAAAAAATTTATGAGCTTTGCATATTTTATACTTTAATAAAATACATAAAAACAGTTTGAGCACTTAGCATGTGCTAGACACTTTCTGAGATGTTACAGCAAAAATAAGTAAGATACAGTTCTTATCTAAACTTGGGCTCAAGGGTAATGCCTGGCATTGCCAAAACTACATCAGGTAGGTGAGGACTGATCTGGGACCTGGCATAGTTAGATCTACCAGGTGCCGGTCCAGCTGCCCACCAGCTTAGTGAGTCCATCAAGGTGCAGTAGACAATCCAAGGGATTCAGGAAGCATTTTGCCAAGATTTTCTAAGAGGACGTAGGGAGTTGGTTAGAATGTAGGAAACGGAAAATAAAGGGGCAATGTTGGTGTCAAATAGCATGCAAAAATCAGTATATGATTATCCAAACCCCAGTTTGGGATGAGGTACCCTTCCTGAGGTGTTAAATTAGGGGAGTTTAAAGACATTCCTTGAGAAACTAGCTAAACTAGGAGAAATGAAGAAACCAAGATAAGGCAAGGTCTGGGAGCCAAGGATAGTGAGAGTTTCTGGAATAATAATATGGCCACATAGTAAAAAAAAAAAAAATCATCATACACAAAAAGACAGAAGTCAGGAAAGTGTAACATAAATTGAGAAGCCATTCAATCTTTATTTTTTAATCTTATGTGACTATTAAGTGTACTAAAACTGCTTGTTCTGGTTTTATTGCATCTTGACCTGTAGTTTTTCATGCATATTTAGTAAAAAAAACACCCTATGCCTCAATTTCTTTATTTACAAAGTAAATATTTAACAGCAGCACAACATCCTTGCCTGCTTAAAACTTTCATGACTGTTTTGAGGGCAAGTCTGTGACAACTTTGTTCATAGCATCTGTTCTCAGAAAAAGTAAAAAGTACCTAAATGTTGAATAACAGCAGATAGGTTGAGTCATAATTGATAGCAACACAAACCTAGTATTCATTTCATTAACACTCCCAATCATTACTTGTGAATTGGAAATTCCAATTTATTTTCTATAACTTATTTTTCCAAGAAGTTTTTGGAAAAACTTTCTCAAAAAAATCCCTTTTGGGCACTATCTGATCTTGGGAGATTCTAGTCCATTCAAAGAAGAACTTGCTAAAAGTTAATAAGGGAAAAAAACTGTGTGCCTATTTTGACTTTAAAGACCACTGGGACAGTAAGCCACTTCAAAGCCTCTATTTAATCTTCTCATTGTTTAGCCCTTTGTTGTGAGGGGACAAGGGGGTGTGATTTTTATCCCGTAATCAGTTTCTGTCAAGACTAGCTTTCTAAACATTTGTTAAGGGGAAGTTGCAGAAGTATTATGTGTGGTCACTGGTCTCTCACCCTTAGCTGATAAAAGGCCAGATGAGTGTCAGGTCATCAAACCTCCAGTCTGGGTTGGCTTTCCTTTGGAGGTCTAGAAACTAACCCTCTTTCCACAAACACACCTAAAATGAAGAAAGATTGAATTTGAAACTGTCAAGTTGTGGAGTGTTTGACTCTTCTAGAAAAGATGGCAGGTAAAATCATTTTGCTTTTTTTTTTTTTCTTGTTGAAGATATTTGGAAGCTTTGATAAAGAAATCATGGGGTTAAAGTTGGGGGTTTTGAATGCACAGAGAAATTGTTGCATCAACTAAAATTGTTATTTTAGTCTTATTCTTTCAGTTTACACTCTGTTGTCTTCACAAATAAATTCTGTGAATAAATATAATCTCTAGAATTATCTACTTTCTATATAATTAAATATGGTGAAAATGGTTTTGGAAATTTTTCTTTTCTTTTTTTTTTTTTTTTTTTGCTTTTTGATATATGGTTAGCTCCCTGGCTGGGAATCACATGGAAATTTTTAAATTGCATAGGTTCTTTAGTCTTTCAAGAAATACAAAGAAACTCCAAGAGTGGCCTTGAAGTGGCCATGTAAAAGCAAACAGGAAAAAGTAAAGCTTGAAGGTACTTTTCTTATTTAAATACAATAGCCCTTCTTCAGTGTTCAGACTTACTCATAAGTAGCCAATGCATTTTTGAAAGACACTTCAGGATTTGGTTTCTTTGTGGTACATGCTAGATTTATTGTAATTGTTTTGTAGGGTTTAATGTTTGTGTATGTGGTCTTGATTATAGTGTTTTAAGTCAAGTGCTACATAACTCCCCCAGCCTTTTGGTTTTGTAATTCACGTGGACAGCGTAATTTAGGCTTGTATTTGCTTCTGGAAACTTGTTGTCTATTTATAGATTTTTAAAACACATGTTTTTATTTGTACTCCTTTTTAATTGTGCTCTTCAAGTAAGGATAATTTTTTGAAATCAATTCTTATACACTTTCTATGTAAATCGCTAAATAACTATTCATTTTTATCCAGTTTGGGGGTTTTATTCACTTTCTCAGAATGCTATAATGCATTTTTAGAATTTTCAAGATCATCTTTTTGGAAGGTTATTTAGTGTCTCTAAAAATATAAAAATTTGAAATATAGCAAAAACATGGTTTAATCATGTACTATATGGTTTAAATTCTAAAATAATAGATAATACTATGAATTGTAATAGCCTTTTACATCTTTTTGCGTTAGCTCTAATAAGTTGGGGAAACAGTAGTTTTGGATTTTCCATGTGCTTCCAAATATTTGATAATTTCTCACGTGTCAAACCATGTGGAAAACTAAAATGGTGCATTGTTAGCATTAGAAGAGGCATTTCTCTTAACACCTAGGTCCTTTAATTGTCTATAACTAGAGTTATACTCAAAAGAGTAAATTATGTTGGTGATATTTTATTGATTGTCTTTTATGCCTAAAAGACGAACATTCTAGATAATTAAAGCACTTGCCTCAAGTAGAGAAATTTGAAATGGAGTGTCATAATCAATTTCATTGTTGCATTTGTCTACTTAATTAAAGATAAATATTAATCAAAGTCACAACATGACTCTTCTAGTGCTGTAGAGAATTTGTAATCATCTTACACCATCTCAAAACACTTTCAGGGGAGTTATGTTCAGATTTATCTTTAATTTAGCAGTGGCTGAACTCAAAAGCAATTCATTGTTTAAGGGCCCAAGATACCCCTTAGCAAATCATGTTTTTAACAAAAGTTTAAATTTGTCAATGCCCATTATCTTACAACATAATTTGTTCCCTATAATATGGTAAACTTCATGGAAAAGTCTAAAAACATTTTTATTAAGTGAAATAGAAATTATAGCCTGGGTTGCTTGGCTAATTCACACACCACAGTGAACTAATCCCATGGATGTGAGTATACATGCCCTGTTTAGTTGTCATCCTGACTCCAGGCTAAATAAACATTTTCATGACATGTAAAGGTGAGCACTTTATAGATGAACATGCAGTACACAAGAAGACGGTCCTGCAAGTATTAAGCCTTATCATCATAGATGGAGATTGTGTCTCTTCTAAAATCACTGTTAAAGTAAGAGTCTTGAGTTTATGCTCCTCAAACTAATTGAGGGAGAGGAAATGATAAACAGTCATTTGATATTTATTTCTGAATGGCACTTCAAAATTGGTACATATTCCTAGAGCTTTTAAAGTATTAATTGAACAGCTTCTTTGCTTCCAAATAAGTGAAAACATGTTAAGTTGCAATCATGTCATAAAAGCAGCCAAAATATTGAGGGTAGACCTCATTCATTCATTTTTTCCCCAATTGAAATTAACCTCATATGTTCACACAGATATGAAGACAATAGTTCATATATGTTTTAATGTCAGATAATGTTTAATAGTCTTATTTTAAGACTTAGTTTAAGACTATTTAAACATTATAAGACTGTGCACAGAGTTTATTGTTGGTCATTACAGAAACAGTAACAATTTTTATTATATAACCTGTTGACCTTATCTCTTGCAACTAGAGAATATCCTGGTCATATGTAAATCATAACTTTGCCTGGATCACGTAATACATATTGACAAGTGTGAAAGATGCTTCATGCTGTAGTCTCTTTTACTGTAGTCAGTTTTATCTGAGGTTCAGAGGAAGCACCACCTCCCCCAACATTCTCCTTGTACACCAACTACTTCTCTATTCCTTATCATTTTACCTCTCTTCATGTAGGCACAAGATAGTCTATTTTATATAATTTCATATATTTTTAAAACTTATGTATGCTGTCTTAATTTAAAAATTCTATATAATGTATTTTTTAAAATCATTCTCTCTACATGTAATAAATTTTACATTTTTGTGGTTATTTACTTCTGAGGCCCTCATTTGAATTTTTTTGGTGTGTTTTAGTGAATCTATATTTTTAAAAGTTCTATTTTTAATATTTATAAGTTATGTTTATAGCTTCAGATGTATTTTTATTGTATTAATTGCTCTGAGTAGCAGTTGTTAACAGCAGTAAAAAAGAATTGAAACTTTGACTTTTAAACTTTTTATTAGTTAATTATTTCAAGATTAATATCCTATACAATTCATCCAGAAAAATGCCAGAGTTTTTAATTAAACAAGATGTAAGTTTTTTCTGGATATAAAATAACAAGAGCATAGTTTCTCCTTCCTTCTGAGAAATTGTTGACATTAGTAGTAACATGCAAGTTGGAGACAGGGGCAGAATTTGCATATTTATTCAGTATGTCACCTGTTTATGCTCAAGGCAGGTAAACTACAAATTTATAACCCATCCTAATTAGTAATATTGAAATAAACATTAGTATTTCAAGATGAAATAATGTATTCAGGGAGCAGTCTCAATAAATACCAGGGAACATTATTTGCTTTTTAATATAAAACCTCAAGAAATTAAAATGAAAATAAAACACCTTTCATTGTGTTGTTTGCTTGGCTTTGGTGCGTGAATAATATACAAGGTGGTTCTATGGTTGAAATGTCAGAGTACTTTGATAACCACACATCTTCTTTCAGTGACTATTTAGCTGCTTGTCTACTAGTGTTTACAGAGCAAAATGGATGGAATGCCAAGAGAAAACACACAGTATCTGATGGGCTAAAGTACTGCACATTCGTTCTCTTCAAATTTACACGGCAGATGAAAAGGCCTCTTCTATAAATAAAGCCATGCTTCTGGCTATTTCTATTATTTACAGCGGGGATGTCCAATCTTTTGGCTTCCCTGGGCCACATTGGAAGAAGAATTGTCTTGGCCCACACATAAATGCACTAACACTAATGATAGCTGTTGAGCTAAAAAAAAAAAAAAAAAAAAAAAAAAAAAGAGAGAGAGAAAAGTTGCCCAAAATCCTCGTAATGTTTTAAGAAAGTTTACAAATTTGTGTTGGACCACATTCAAAGCCGTCCTGGGCTGCATGTGGCCCTCACCCATACATAAGGCATCTGAGTCCGGGGAGAGCCTTGTATCGATCCTCTGAGACTTTTGTTTGCTTTTTCATGCTTTTTACCGCCTCTTCTTTCTTCTTCTTCATTTTTCATTCCCTAAATCCATAAGCTGAAAAGGGGGTTACAATTTTCATTTTTTTGTGAAAAGTGTGTGTGTGTGTGTGTGGTTTCTTCCTCATCACACTATCATGGTTGTAGGAAAGCAAAGCTTCCCTGTTATCAAAAGCGACCTGAGCAAACAAATCATTCCACTGATGAAAGGACAATCAGTGTCTTTCCTCTTAACTGACAGTTAGCAATGACATCTAATCCTTAGCATTTACCTAGTGTAACATAAAGGTAGTTAACTATTTTATTGCCAGTGCTTTCATCCCTGAAGAATTCCCTACCCCTGACATTCTGTTCACTCTTCTTCTTTTTTTTTTTTTATGTGTGTGTATGTTTATTTTGGTCTTTAAATAAACCCTGAGTTCTTGTCATGACAAGTTTTGCTAGGGGCAAGATACAAAGATGACTACATCATTTTTTGATGCAATTAAGGAGCTGACAGCCTGGTGAGGGAGATAGATATGCAAGCAAAGTATTATAACATTCTGTAAAAATGGGCAGTGAGAGGAGCATGAACAAACATAGCCACAGAGGAGGCATCAATTAAGTCTGCCTAGGATAGTAAGGAAAACTTCACTGAAAGTGAAAATTTCTAGCAAGATCTGAAAGCTCTAATAGAAAATTTGCAAGTAAACAAAGAGGTACAGGAGGAAACACATAAATAAAAGCATGTTCAGGCAATGGCAGCTGGAATATAGAATAGTCTTCTTTAAAAAACAGAGTGAGATGAGTGAGATTGGAATGGAAAAGAGGACTAAAAATTTGTTTGAAACCAGATTGTTAGGGGCTTTGCGTGCCTCTAGAACTGGGGACCTTGTTCTCTGATGATAGATTGTTATCAGATTTTTAGTCAGAATTATGTTATCAAGTTCAATCTATGACAATATGCACATAAAATCTATGAGTGAGAAACTTTGCTTCATTCACTGCTAAGTCCTCCAGAACAGAGTAGGCAGACATTAAGAAGTACATACTTTACAAATGTGTATCCCAAAGATTGCATGGGGTCAATAAGGTGGTGAAATTGTTCATGGAAGATACTAGTGCTGGGGGCACTCCGAGGAGACAGTGTTGTAATGTTGGTGAGGGATAATGACAACCTGAACTAGGGCAATCGGCATCAGTTTGGTGAGAGTTGTGAACGGGAGAGAGATACTGGAGGTAGTATTGACAGGGTTAAGTGACTGATTAGGTCTGGGACCTCTTCCAATGGGACTGGAGTAACAAGATAAGAAAGGCAAGAGAAAATGCAGATTAGGGGGTAAAACTAATGATTCTTATTGTATTTGGGGATATTTTATGTTTGAAGTCAATATCACACACATCTCTCTTCTACATTAGAGATGGAGATGTTAAATCAACAACTATCACACTGTAGTTAATAGCCAAGCTGATAGGAGTGAACAAGAGTCCTCAGAAAAAGGTTTACACAAGAAGAGGGTCATTATTTATGGGGAAGATAGAAAAAGAGGTATCAAAAGGAAAGGATGAGGAAATCACAGCAAATTAAGAGAGTGGTTTCAGGGAAAGTGTATATATCCATTCTCTCTTCTTCTCCTCTATGACTAATATTCTTATTATTGGTCTTTGAAGGCAAAAATAGGCCCATCTACATCCAACAACATGATTGACAATGGAAATTTTGTTTAATCTCCCTTTGTCAACTCTAGGTAAATTTGGATCACTTATGAATTTAATGACCGCTGATGACCAAACCCTATATTATTCATTAAAATATTTAGCAGGCAGGAGAAAAAACAGAGAACTCCTAAAGGAATAAAAATATAGGACGTAATTCACTTATTTCTTGCTGCCAGCTTCTGTAGCTCGCCATGGAGAATTTTACACTAACAAGCTTAGAACCAGAACCGACTCAGCCTAGGACACGTACATATGCTATAACTACTTTCTCACGTTGGAGGCCTTTATTCCAAAGAAGATCACCTGGGTTTCAGCCAACAGGACACTCCTGAAAGACCCACACATAAATGACCATGAAATTTGTCCCATGCACTCTGAGCAGCTGGGTTTCCCATCCTTTGTGTTGTTTGTTTTCCTGAGAAAAACTCTTTTGGGGAGAAGATCTCTGTGTGTGTGTCTCTATCTTTTAATATGAATGGTAGAATTCATTTTTCTGGTTTCTCATTCCTTAATTTTTACCCAGGCTAACTTCTATCTGTGCCATTTTTGAAATGAGAGTTGAGTCTAGATACAAATGGTACATTATATAGATGAAGAGTATTAGATGGAAATTTTGCTTAACTGGTATATTGAGGACTACTGATCAACAAACCAGCTTCAAAAGGTTTAGTGCCAGCTTGTACACATTTTATTTCTTAGCATTTCGATACTATTTTTAGGCTGCTTGCCTTGTAATATGGCAATGTAATACCAGTTTCCAAAACCTGTCTGAAAGATTTATAGGTCATTTCCCTCTTCCAGAGGTTGTATATAGATCTCATAGTCTGTTGTGATCAATTACCATAATTCCATGGTAGAGAGTACTTCAGTGTAAAGTTAATGCCTTCCGTGAGTAAATCTATAAGAAGGATGACTTCACTGAGACAAAAACACAAGAACAGAAAAAATCCTTACTCTTAAGTAAGCACGTATTTCTTGATATCAGGTATAGCTAAATAAATAGGATATTTGGTGGGATATTTCAACCAAATTTCTAAGTTTTAATGAAGTGAAAAAAATGTGACAGAAGTATTTGCTTTAGTTTATTTTGTTGGGATTAAGTAATCAACATCATTTTGCAACTTTCAGGTTATTACCTTTTTATTTTAGGTTTATGACTAGTTCATAATTGCTTTCATATTACTGTCCTTTTTCTCCCTCAATCTCAAAGAAACTGCCATCTGTTCCTGTCATGCCATCTCCTACCAAGAAAACAGTATTTCTCTTGTTTTGAACCCTTTTCCCTGAACCTCATGCTGGGTGTTCTAGCCTACTCAAGTCTCACCTAATCGTGTTGTAGAATTTCTTTGTAGAAGAGACTTCAAGATTTTTCTCCTCGAAGTTTCATTTACTGAGCAAGCACAGTGCATTTATTAATAGTTTGTTTATTTGGGATATATAGGACTAATAGTCCTCTATCTAAGACATTTTGCCAAATTACTACTTCTTCTTCTATGGATGCTCAGAAACCCTGGCATTGTTTTATGCTTGCTGTTCAGTTGTCCTCTCAGATGCCAGTGTTATAATTGTCACTGTCTTTTTGCTGGGGGCCGGGGGGTCTCTTTTGGATGTCAGTTAACTGCAATATTTTATCTCATTTTTCTATTCAAAATAGATTGGTCTGAATTCAAAAACGTTATGTTCTTTTCATGTCCTATCATGCTCCAATAGTAAATACTTTATGCCCCTTAAATGCTGACTATAAAGTGTGCTTCTATGAATCTTAAAATCTTTGGTGTGGCTTGTTTTAACAATCTCTGTTATTCTGTTTTTATCGAAACCCTTTCACCTTAGGTATTGCATATGTACATTTTTTGTGGGCTCCAGCTCCACCTTGCTCTTTTTCTCAATACCAGTGTGCATACCGGACACTGGGCAGTTCACAAACAGAAGCACCCCTACTTCAAGTAAATATTAATTCAAAAGGCAAATGTGAGGAAAGATTACTGTATGTACAGCATACAAATAGATGTCTTTGCTTATTTCATTGTTTATATACTTTATTTAAAGAATATGCGTATACTACCTTTCCTTTACCCACATAGATTATTGATCTTAGTGGTAAATGTGACCCCAAGATATTATCAGGTTTAGTCATCTGTCTACAAGCCAATGTTAAGAAGTTATATATTACTGTCATTATTATTATTCCCAATTTTTAAAAAAGTAACTGTTTTATGATACAAGTCAGATAATTTATGAGTATTCAAATATCTGAAGAAGTGGAGACAAAAATTTCAAAGGAAGTTACAAGGGTGATTAACCAATGTCAAATAAGAACACTAAAGCAATTTAGTAATAAGTTTGATGTCCTTTATTAAAGGGAAACCAACCCGTGTGTTGTGGAGTGTGGTGCCTCACAAGTACAAGAGTACTCTTCAAGAGAGACTTGGGGCAAGAGCGAGTGTTATAGAGCCCACAATGTGGAAACAGGGCTGGACTGGCTGGAAGGTCAGGGTTTCCTTGTAAGGCTGACAGGTCCTGTTTTCCTGATTTCCTTGACAATAAGTGTTTCTTGATTTAGGTTTAGGTATGCGATATGGGGTGGGCTGGGTCACTGGGGAGACCTCCTTTTTTATGGGTCTCAGCGAGAATTAACATTGTCACCAGGATGAACACTGAAGCCAGTAGCTTTCCATTTCCGTCTCCTGCGGCTCTCATCTTACTGCATTTCTTGTTCCTTTACCTTAGTCTCCACCACATTCTCATGTTTGTCTTTTCTTACTTATCTTCCTCTTTCTTTCTTTATGATATTTTCCTATCAATTATTCTTCTTCCCATTGTTTTTCAGTTATCTTCCTTTCTTTTTGTTCAGTTTGATGAACAAACCAATTGGTAGGCAGAACAAGATAAGTGATGGAGAGAAAAAAATGCGAGGAGGGGAAGACAAAATTTTGTTTGTGTGTGTGTGTGCCCACTATGTTTTAAAGTGGGGTAAATATGGATAAAGATACAACATGTGTCCTATATAGCAATTTACCACTCACAGTTTTATTTTTGTCTAGGTTTTCTGGTTATTGTTGGGTATTTTGTTTGTTTTTCTTTTGTTTTAGGAAAGATCTATAAATTAAATTTGGTCTAGAAATATTAAATTGTTACTATCTCCTTTGAAATGTTACATTTTTCGTGTATAATGTGCACATTTTTTGTGAGGGAAAGCTAAGGGTACACATTATACATGGGTAGTACTAATTCCATATCTATATAAGTGTTTTTAATTCTTTCATTTATGATTATGAGTTAAAAGTATAACTCTAGAAATCAGTAACCATATCTGTATGCAAAATAATACCCTGGAATATGATAATCATTTTTAGATAAAAAAATTTTATACATAAAATTTTATGTACTGTGTATTTGGTTTTTTGTTTTGTAATTATTTGTTACATCAAATTTCTTACACCATAATATGTTTAAAATAAATGCTAAAATTCCTTTATAATACAAAAAACAAGCCCCTAAATAGAAACAAATAAAAATTTGAATTCAAAAATTAACACAAAAGAATTTTTTCCCTGAAAGTTTTGGCCAATTTGAACCAAATACATGGGTGTGCATTATATATAGGAGCTCATTATACATGGCAAAATATGGTACCTCTTTATTAACTATTATTATTATTGTTGTCATTATTGTTATTACTAAATCAATTATTATGCTCTTGTTTGAAGAACAGTGTTGGTGAGGATATAGGGGAAAGGGAAGCCTCATGCACTATTGAGGTTGCAAATTGTTATAGCCACTATGGAAAACAGTATAGAAGTTCCTCAAAAAATTGAAAACAGAAATACCTTATTACACACCAATTCCATTTCTAGATATCTAGAAACAAAAACACCAATTTGAAAAGATGTATGTGTCCATTTATTTATTACAACATGATTTGCAATAGCCAAGATATGGAAGTGACCTAAGTGTCCATCAATGGACAAATGGATAAAGAATATGATGTTTGTGTGGTGTGTGTGTGTGTGTGTGTGTGTGTGTGTGTGTGTAATATGGACTGTCCAGAAAAATAATCCAGCTACATCTCAAAACGTAGGGCTAAGACCTTTGGGTAAACCAAATATAGAAAAGTGAAAGTAGGCACTGCCCATGTGGCTGCTCTCAGAGACAGGTGGGCAACAAAGAAACTAGTCACCCTCCCCCCACCTCCCTGCCAGACCTCTGCCCTGCCACCCTCACACCAGCAGCAGTGAGCTTCAGAAGAAACTACAGCAGTGAGTGTCCAGTTAAGGAGCAGAATATCTATAAACAGAGAGAATGAAGAATCAAAGAAATACATCTGAAAAGAAAGGACAGCAGAAAACCTCAGAAGACAATTTGGAGCCAAACAACCTATCAAAGACAGAGCCCAATACCATGATTATAATGATGCTTAAGCAACTTCATGAAAATTTTAACAAAGAAATAGCAAGGATAAAAAAAGGGCATAGAGTCAATAAAAAAAAGACCAAACAGAGATAATGATTACAATAAAGAAAATGAAGAATGGAATAGAAGGGAACTCCAGCCTAGATGAAGCAGAAGCACAAATCAGTGATTTGGAAGATAACAGAAGACACCCTATCAGAACAAGAATCAAAAAAATAGGAGGAGATAAGACTCCTCTAGGACAATATCAAGTGCAACAACATTTGTGTTATAGGAGTACCAGAAAGGAAAGAGCTACAACAAGAGAACTTATTTGAAGAAATAATGACTGAAAATTTTTCTAATCTGTTCAAGGAAATAGACATAGAGAGTCCCAAACAAGATAAACCCAAACTGGCCTACACTGAGACACATCATAATTAAAACAGCAAAAGTTAAAGACAAAGAGGTAATATTAAAAGCAGCAAAAGAAAGGCAAATAGTAACTTATAAAGGATCATCTATATGACTGTCAGTGGATTTCTCAACAGAAACTTCTCAGGCCAGAAGAGACTGGAAGAAAATATTCGAAGTGATGAAAACCAAGGATCTACAACCAAGATTAATGTATCCAGCAAGACTAGCATTCAAAATTGAAGGACAGATAAAGAGCTTTCCAAGAAAAAGCTAAAGGAGTTCATCACCATCAAACCAGTACTACAAAGAAGGTTAGAGGGACTTCTTTAAGACAGGAAAAAAAAAAACAAAAAGCAAAAATTATGATTAATAAAATGGTAGTAGCTACATATCTATCAACAGTTACAAGTGGAGTATCAAATAGAGGAAGACAGATACAAGTTGACTTCACTTATAGGTAAAATCCAAAGAAGAAAATAAACAAGCTAAACAAGAACAGATTCATAGATATAAAAGGCATTTGGTTTGTTGTCAAATGAGAGAAGCATTGGGGAGGAGGTGAAATAAGGGGAAGGGATTGGGAAGTTCAGTTTGTTGGTCACAAAGTAATAGGTATGGAGATACAGGGTATAACATGGGAATATAGTCAATAATGTTGCAATAACCATATGTGGCATCAGATAGGTACCAGATTTGGTGTGGTGATGGCAGGAAAGCTGGAGAGATGAGTGAAAAGGGGGTAGAAATCAAGAAGTACAAATTCATAGTTACCAAAATGTCATAGGGCTGTAAAGTGCAGCATAGGGCATCCAGTCAACAACACTGTAATTATTATGTGTGGTGACAGAGGGGAACCAGATGTATTGGAATGAGGATGTTTTAAGTTATATAAATGGTTCACCACTATGCTGTACACCTGAAACCAATATAATATTGTATGTCAAATGTAATTGAAAAATGAAAAATAAATTTTAAAAAATCCAGTCATAAATACCTCCATTTTTCATATTACACGGATGGATACTTTCTGGACAGCCTATATATATATATATGTAGATACACACACACACACACACACACACACACACACACACATATACACACACATACACACACAATATATATATGTATGTATGTATATAACACATACACAATGGAATATTAATCAGCCATAAGAAAGTATGAAATCTTGCCATTTGCAACAACATGGATGGGCCCTGAAGGTATTATGCTAAGTGAAATAAGTCAGACAGAGGAGAAATACTATATGATCTCACTTATATGTGGAATCTGAACAACAAAACAAACAATACAAAATAGAAACAAGTCTCATACAGAGAAAAAATTGATGATTGCCAGAGGGGTAGGAAGTAGGGGGAAGGATGAAAAGAGTGAATGGGAATAGAAGTACAAATTTCCAGTAATAAAATAAATGTCATGGGGACGTGATGTACAGCATAGGGAATATAGTCAGTAATATCATAATAACCTGTACAATGACAGATGGTTACTGGACTTAGTATGGTGATTACTTTTTAGGTATATTAATGTTGAATAACTACATTGTATATCTGAAATTAATGTAATATTGCATAGTAATAATAAGGTAGGCTCAAGGAGTTTTAGCAACTTTTCAGTGGTACATGATGCCAGACACAGGACTATCTGATAAAACCTCAACGTGATTTGCTTGAGTTGCCAACACTATTTTATTCCTTGGCCTTTTGCACAAATCACTAGCAGCTCCATGCCTAAACATGGGTGCACACATACCCTTAAATATGTATTTATACCCACATTGATTAAAGAACAGCTCTAGGCTGGAGCTGATGAGATTCTCACTCTGAGTAGAGTTAGTCTAAGATACATGTAGGATAAAAAACATGTATTTCATGAATCACTTAAAAAGAAGTGTCAGTATATGAACATGAATAAAGACTGACACACTTTCAAAAACAAAAGACAAAAAACAAAAACAAATGTCTAACCAGGATAGTTGAACTGGCAGAGTAGGGATCTTATTGGTTCACCATTTCCCTTATGAAAATCATAACAACCAGAACCAAGTAAAGGATTTATTCCAATCAAACTTGTAGGGATGTAATCTGCATGTAAGTTTTGTAAATGGCTTAAGATATAATTGTGTTGAATCCTGCATTAAAAAATTAATCAAATAACTTTTCTGGCAATTTTTGAAATACAAGATTATTAGTAAATGAGTTTAAGGTCAAAACTCCTCTTTGCTTTATTTGGGGAAATCTCTATTTCATGAAGAAAAAAATATTTGGAGGAAATTAGTTCTATACTATAATAGATAACTTGAAATGCATTTATAGAATGCAATAAGAAAAGAGCAAGACCATATTGGTAAATAAAATAGAATTTTACTTCCCTTGCATTTAGGACAAGGTCAGTTCATCAATAAATGACTGGCTGTGTTACTGTAATGTTCAGTAGGCCTTTCAGTTCCTGTCTTTGTTTCATCCACACACTCTGAGAAGTCACTATTTCTTTTCTTTACTTTTTAACATGAATATTTCCATTAGGTAAAAACAGAATCCAAAGAAGATAGAGAAACCATATTTTTAAAAGTAAAGGACTATTTTTTTTAAGTGGTGAAACAAAAAGATAGTTTATTGAGGAGAAAGTACACTTCAAAGAGGTAGGAGCGGGCTTGAGCAAAGGAAGTGGCTCAGGAGCCAGTAAAGGACTATTAAGGTGGTATTCATTAGCTATCAGGGAAATGCAAATCAAAACCACAATGAGATACCACCTCACACCTGTGAGAATGGCTGTTATCAACAAGACAAGGAATAACAAGTGCTGGAGAGACTGGAGAAAGAGGAACTCTCACACACTGCTGGTGGGAATGCAAACCGCTATGGAGGACAGTGTAGAGTCCCCTCAGAAAACTGGGAATGGAGTCAATATGTTACCCAGTGATCCCCCTTCTGGGTATCTACCCCCCAAATTTGAAAACCTTAGTCCACAAAGACTCACGTATCCCCATGTTCATCACAGTGGTGTTCATGGTGGCCAAGTCATGGAAACAACCAAAGTGCCCTGTGACAGATGACTGGATAAAGAAGCTGTGGTGCATATACACAATGGAATATTACTCAGCTATAAGAAAAGATGAAATACTGCCATTTGCAACAAAATGGATGGACCTAGAGATCATCATCCTAAGTGAAATAAGCCAAACAGAAAAAAAACCAAGAACCATATGACTTCACGCACATATGGAATATCAGACTGAAAACAACAAAGAAGCAAAAACTCATGTGGGCACAGTCAATAATTTCATGGTTACCTGAGGGGAGAATAAATTACACGGAATGACTGTATTCTGGATGGCATGCAGCCATTCTCAAGGTCCCATCTATCTCTGTCTTTTATCTCTATTTTTGTTTCTGTTCTTTCTCTTTGATTCTTTTTCTTTTTTCTCACTACATTTGGCAAATTTTGTATACAACTGCATTTTTACTTTTCACTATTTAGTCTACTGGCCCCATAGATAGTCTGTCTCTTCTTAGGAGTATGCAGGGTAAAGATGTTGCTAATCTCCTATGGAAAGTACAGTAAATTTTGCTCCCAAGAGTAGCAAAGGCTACTCTAAACTTTCTACACAACAGCATATTTTGCTGATATAAAAACAAAATGAACGAATTACTTAACCACACATTGCCCAACCAAGCCATCTCAGGACTGTTTGGGTTGTGGTATTTAAACCAGTGTATGTTATGGTCTTAACTGATATGTAAGACTATTTTGTGACAGCAGATTTAAACCCTTTGTATGGGTATAATACAAACTTAGTATTTGTGAAACTGAGTTCCTTAGACCATTTGCCCATAATTAAAAGTGAATAAATGTTTTGCAACAATTAAGTTGAGAAAATGCTAGTGTATGCCAAGTTATACAAGTTTCTTAACTGCATAATTTCAGAGTTTTTATATCTAATGAATATTATGCATCTCTCAAGGAGTAGATTATGTTATGCATTACCCAAATTTACTTCATCTGCCCATTTTCTCCCCTGTTACCTATTACATTTCTAGGAACAAGGAAAGATTAATGCATTCAAGCCATTGGCTAAGAAGAGAGGAGTGATGAGTGGAAGTACCTTTGCTGGAAGCAAGTTATACTTTCATGATAGTGAGGGAAGAACGAAAGGTTAAGAATGGGGCAAGTGTTGTAAAGGGACAGTTTCTAAATAATTGAGTTAGAGAAGCCAAAGTAAAACTGGGTCTGAGCAAAATTAAGTTGCTGCTACTTTCCTTGAAATGTGTCCAATCATTACCATTATTACCAACAACCCTAAGATTATGTGGACTTATTCATAATACTTGCCACTTACTGAAAACAACTTGGGCATGAAGAAAAATAGCCTAATTATCAGTCATGGAGAAATGGAGCACAGTGAGTTATCTGTACCGTATCAATGACAAGTGGCTCTTGGATGTCAATGAAGTATTCAGTATTTCTAAACCCCAGTTCTCTCATCTGTTTAATGGACATTGAATTTGCATATTGAATATACATTGCAGGATTATTATAAGAATTAAATAAAATGTTGGTAAAAATGCCAAGCACAGTGCTTAGCACATAGTGGGCTACAATAAATACTGCTTATCTTTTTTGTTTACACACCCAATATACCCTCTCAGTTGCAACAGTGGCCTGTATTCTTAAAGGCAAAGTTAACCTTTCACTGTTTAGGCATACTTTAATAACTAAGTGCAGTCACCTTTATTTTCTCTTGGGTAAAAGGAATCTTTTCAGAGCCAATTACTAACTTCGTCTAGGGAAGTCAAAACTTTCCAATTTGTTTTTGGTACTAGAAATATATTAGAAAAAATAAGAAAAATAAATGATTTATCAATCTGAGTTGCAGACCAAAGGCAATTGTTATGTCATAAAGACCTGCCTTCATTTTAACTTGCTGTTAACACCTGTCTATTTAAGGAGAAGAAGTAGAAAGTTATGGTGATTTGTTTCTTGTCAGGGTTCATTATGGAAAACCAACCAGCAAAAAAGTAGCTGACAAGAGAACCTTGAAATCATAAAAACTCTATTTTTTCACCACCTAACCTATCACATAGTAGACTAGCAAGACACTTAATGGTGACCAGATTTTTGCTCGAAGTTTCGAATCCTAAACCTAATAACATAGTGAAAACTCCGGTAAGGTCAGTAACATTCACTAGAAGACAGTTTGCCTTCCTGAGAGATGCATTTTATTTACTCAGCAAGGAACTTGAGAACATACATGGGAAAGTCATTAAGCCAAATGACTTGGCAGTTGCTTTAACAACTTGATTACAGTACTGCTCCTTCAAGAATGTTCAAATTGCAGCCAAGGAGTAATTTGTTTGCCTAACAGAAAGTAAATATTTATTGTAGCCCTACTAACCAGAAGAGATGGTTCATTCTGTTGGCAATCCGTTTACCAAACTAAAAATGGCATATGGGCTACACCGACCGAACCCTGTTCTTGGGGCATATCCAGTAAGTAATGCTTCCATTGTGGTAGAGACTCCTGATGCTATTTAAAATCTATGTAAACTCAGTGCCCAAGGTTAACGACAAAGCTGACTGGTATGTCTCATTTAGAGATTATGGTATTTTTCCCTCAGGAAGTTTTATTTCCAAATGGCCCCGGTGTGTGATTCTAGTGCCTTCACACTTCTGCATTCCAATGTGGATTGGTACAGCACCATAATTCTCTGTCTCAAATAACCCTCAAGCTTTTAACTGTACTCATTTTTAAGATTGGCTGAGAGAAGATAAAACCTCTGTGGTCTGGTAATCGTGGGGTGTTCTTATTTATAACATGCTCCCCTTGGGCTGGGTCACAAATCTGTTCTTAAAAAAGCCCATCATTACTCTCTGGAACAGAATGTAAGCAAAGACAGTAAGATGTGGCCAGAGTTTTGAAATTTGATGAAAATTTAAAACTTTATCATTGAAACTGATCTTGGCTTTGGTGAAGGGCTGACTTGTGTCTCATGCCCCAGTGGTGGTGGTGGTGGTGGTGGTGGTTTTTCCAAGAAATAAGTTATTTTAATATATGCTTTAAGAATAAAGCTGGAGTGTAATGGAGGGTTCGTTCATTGGAAAATATTTCTCCTGATTTATGGAAAACATCAAAACTATTGTGTTTTATTTTTTTTCTTAAATGAGTAACTTCGTACACTTTTTATACTACATGGAGAGAGGAGATAAAGGGCAAAGAATTTTTCTAATTAATTGAATACTTTGATCTTTGGTCAAAATTATCTAAAAATCTAAAAATCTGGTATACGTAGGACTGGTGGCAATGTTAGCCCTGACATGTATTAGATTTTATTTTACTGCAGCAGGGCTGTTGCAGTTTAAAACTGAGGCTTTAGGGATTTCCCTGGTGGTGTAGTGACTTAGGGTTCGGTGCTGTCAACACTGCGACCTGGGTTCAATTCCCAGCCAGGGAACTAACTACCCACATAAAAAATAATAATAATAAAAATAAATAAAATAAAAAGTAAAACTGAGCCTTTCATTTTTGTTTCTATTAAAAATTCTATAGCTTGTTTACATCAAGATTCTTATATTCTATAGCGATCATATTTTGGTGTATTCTTTTCAGAATGTAATGACACTGAACAGCTTAATTTAGTAAGTATAAAAATTATACTCCATTAACCATTTAATGAGATACACTTGAAATTTTCCCATTAGTAATGTAAAGCTACTGCAACGTATAACCTCAAGACTTAAAACTGCTTGTAGTTTGAAGCATTATTTGAAAAAAACAAAGCAACAACAACAACAAACAACAAGCGAGCTAACAAATAAAACATGGGTGCTTAAAAACATCAAAATTACCTTAGGAGCTTTTTAAACATATGGATTTCTAGGCTGCAGCCTCAGAGATTGATTCACTTGATCTGAATTGGACCCAAGCATCCCAGGTATTCAAAACCCTCCCCAGATGATTTGTATGTGAACTCTAGACATTAGTACAGTGTAATAATTAACATAAAGGTGTATTCCATAAAACACAAATTCCTTGACATGAATTTTCAAAAACAAGTTTCCCTCGTCATATATACAAGATCCAAATTATTATTTACATCAGTATTGCATTGTAATGTATTATGATTATGATGCCTTTGAGAATGTATAACTTTCAAAGCTACTGAGAATAATTTTACCTTGGTTTAGATCTATAAATGGAATTTTTCTATTGCCTAATGTGGTATCTAAAAACTAAATACCAAAGATTCATATTATTTTTGTATGAT
Source organism: Lyroderma lyra (assembly GCA_004026885.1). Taxonomy (NCBI): domain Eukaryota; kingdom Metazoa; phylum Chordata; class Mammalia; order Chiroptera; family Megadermatidae; genus Lyroderma; species Lyroderma lyra. The sequence goes on from PVJL010003383.1 coordinate 77,844, forward strand.
TTAATTCTCATTGCATGAATTAATCAGGAAGAAAGCAAACATCAATATATAAATAAATAACTACAAGTAGTTTGTTTCAGTGGTTTGGGTGACAGTTCCCTGAAAGGAGTAACAGTGCAGGGAAGCAATGATGGCAAAAATGCTCTTGTCACCATATTATATTAAATACCAGCTGAATTGGAATTTGCAAATAAATGCATTTGTTGGTGGGTGGTCTTTTTATATGACAAGATTTTTTTTAAAGACTGGTACAAATTCAAATCACATATATTCAGTTGTTGCCTTTAATTGTAGAATCAAACGTGAAATTATAATCAGGGGTCATGAGACAGAGAATTTGTCAAAATAAGTTACTTGATTTTTAAATTTAGTATAATGCTCAAAGAAGTCTAAATTATACTTAATTTGCATTTTTCTACCATTAGGAAAAACTATTAGAGAAGTTCTGGGTCTGAAAGTAAAGACACAGTCACAGTTCTAAGAAAGGAAGCATTTCTTCAGTATCGGAAAATGTCATCCAAAGAAGAAGGCAAAAGTCATTAGTTTGACCTTCTAGCAGAGAGGAGAAAGGAGGGAGATGTTTCAATCAGCATCTTTTCACATAATGTGTGCCAGTCACTAAGCTATGCACATTCTGTATATTATCTCATTTAAGTAGAAGAGAGTTTGTTTAAATCTTCTTATACTTACAAGAAGATGATTTGTTGTTCAGAGTAATTTTTTTTAAAAAGTAGTTGTGATAATAGATTTTCATATGCTGTATCTATGTGACACTATACACTCACTTGCCCCATTCTTCTTCCTTCCTCTGCCCCTCCTCTCACATTCCAGTTCTTTCTTTCCTTTTAGAAAATACTCCTGTGCTCATCACTCAGTGAGTTTCATTGAAACTATTACTAAGTAAAAGATCCAGGCTTCCCTGTGTTCTGTGTGGAGAGATTTCCTCGTGTTTGGTTTCCATTGAACATCAGTCTTCCTCCGAGCTTGTTGTTGCACCTTATTCTTAAATACATACAAAAAGCATTTTACCCTCAATTGTGATAGCAGGACTGTTGAAAGTAGTCAATTTCCCCCTTATATTCAGTGAAGCAAAGCAAAATGAAAAGTTATATGCTTGGTTTCACTTATATAGATGATCTGAAATTATGTACATGGGTTACTTTTCACATTTGATTCACCTTGGTTGGTTTTATGATGCTGTCACCTGAGTGCCAATTAGTACTCTGGGCATCAGCCAAGAAAGAGCTGAAATAAGGCTATGGGCTCATTTCATCTTTGCACCAAGGTCACTGCTAAGCTGTATTTAACTGGGCGCTAGAGGCCAAAGACATTGTTTAGTCTAGAAGCTGCGTTATATGCAGATGCCTTATAATACAGAGAGAATATGCAGGTAACCATTTTTTTCTTTTTCACTCAACTCACAAAAGAAAGCAAAAACCTAACATAAATATTTCAGAATTATGGCTACCTCTGCTAGCATACAAAGTGCACATTATAGAATTTTCCACTGTAATAAAACCCATCGTTCATATAAGGAAACAGCTTATATTACTCCCTCTGGTTGCTTACATTCAGATAAATGGTGACAGTCATGTCACTCACTTGGCAGAAATGGGGACTTAGAAAGAAAGTAGTAGTTGTAGTTGATACTATTCAAACTAAGAGGGCCAGGATCAATAATAATGATATTGGAACCTAAGGCAAAAGGTAAAATCAGCAATAATGATCCTGTGTTTATTTTGGTATTTTGTTCATTATACATTTTTGTTAAATTTTTTAATGTTTAAAATATCAGTTACCTTGATTATTGAGTATTTCAGACCTTCCTATATTTCACACCATCCTAATCTTAGCTCTACAAACTAACATAAGTTGAAAACTCAAAAGATCTATGGAAAATTGTAGTAAAACAAAAATTACCATGTAAGTAAACAATAGATATCCAAGTCTGAGCATTACTAATATTGGAGTTTTTTTAGTGCATAGTATTGAGCAGTAATGCTATCAGAATCACTGGAAGTCAATAATAGGTGGATTCATGGCCAAATTTTCATAAAGAGAAGGATAAGGGAGATGTAGTTGAGCTCCACAAAATTTGTCATCTCCTATATGAGTATTTAACAGGAGCTCGTATCCAAGGCAGATTCCCCTTTCCCAGTTCACTCTATTTTTTATGAATCAGACAGACATTTTTATTATTTCTACATTAAATAAGGGAAAAGTTTAAAGTTCTGGAAGAAGGATATATATTGCTGAAAAACGAGACTGAATATGCAAGGAACTGACTGATTTTTTAATCTTTATTATAGAAGCGAAATGAAGAGAAAATTAAATCTGACTTGCATGAAATTTTGCTAGCTCAAGACAACTTGCTGTGAAATAAGGACTCGATCTTGACCAAATTCTGAGCTCCTATATTGGATTTTCAAATTACCACTTTGATCCTTTGTGGTTGTTAATATATTCCTAGTGTTAAAATGTTTCTATGTTCTAGGAAAAAAGAAAGCTCCCTGTGGCCAACTTATCATTTGGTATTCCTTCAGCTGCCAACTTAAAAGTGGGTAGCCAAGTAAATTTAGTTTATTTTATTTAAAAACTTTCATGTATCTCATATATAAATTTTCAATATATTTTTCTCACCTGAATCATTTTATGAAACCTAAGTAGATATACTCAGATGAATTTGATTAAAAGAATTATTATCTTAAATTTTATCAAGAATCCTGCCCTTTATATTCTTTAGAAATGGATTTCCTCAGTGGCTTCAACATTATAATATTAGCTCATGTGCAAATGAATTCCTGATTCATAATTAATTACAAGCAAAGGTGTATGTGTGTGAGAGTGTATATGTGTGCTTGTATGTATATATCTTTGTCTATGTATGTTTGTGTGAGTGTAAGCATTGTATTTAGTGACAATGCCCCTGCTTCCATTGAAATTAGAAATTGGTGAGTATACACATTAATTTCTTGCACTAGACAGTACACTACTTATGGATAAGAACTGTAACTTAACCATCTTTACATCTATGGCTCTTAACTAGTTTGGTGCCTGCCACATAGAGTTGAACTCATCCAGAAAGTGATGAAAATAATATAAAATAATATTGAATGTCAACTATAATTTAAATAAATGTATATGTATTTATTATAGTTGACTGTATATGTGTATGTGTGCGTATGTGTATAAATTCTTTCCCTGTCTACAACACCACCTTGACTTTGAGACTAGTTATCAAAACCTTTTTCAAGTTCTGTGTTCAGAACATTCTTCCTGATAACGTAAGTCAATATTTATTTATTACTTTCTTAATAAATGATACCCCTATTTTCTGTATCATAAGTGATTGCACCTGACTGTGTTCAGTTCATGCTTTCTTTATAATTTTCTTCATGGTTTTTTTCCTTAATAAGATCATAATGTCCTATCATAAATTGTATTTCTCATAGTGTCTTGGCAGTACAAGTGTATAAAATTTAAGTAGGTGGGGCATTAAACTAATTGTAAGTTTATTTTGTTTTTCCTTTGCACTGAAGTTGCTATGTATCTAGGCTTTTAGCAAAGAGAAGAGTGTTGTGATTTAAAGGGTACAAAATACATCACTTACCCAAACTGAACTGTATTAATCTGAGACCAGCTGTAAAAGGTGATACACTCAAACTAGAATCATTTGAAGATTTCTATACAAATGGTATTACTTACAAAAGTAAGGTTGGGATGGAGGAGAATTATAAACAATAGTAAAATAGCCTGGGTCTAATAATATTGAAGGAGCTTTTCCAGTCTGAAATCTAAGACACAATGGCAGAGAAGTCTTAGTAGAACTCTGAAAAAGGGCACCCTCTAGAAAAGTCTTCCAGGGAGGTAAGTGATTTTGTGTCAAGATACAGAAGCAATCCAGGGCAACCACGGAACTAGGGAGTCCTGGAAATATACCCTGATCTCATGCTTTTTCCCTCCCTGCTTTCTCCTGCCACAGCTGCCTATTAGTCAGACCCAGGGGGAAGCTATAGGTATGGGAACTCATTACTATCATCCATGGTAATTAGTCTTCATGGGTGGAAAACTGGGTGCAAAAGTGCCCATGGTGGGTTTGAAGGGCATATGGAAGATAGCTGGCACATTGTCTCTTACTGGAACCTATCCTGATATCTGAAAATTTGTACCACTAAGGGCATTGTTTCCTTTTTAAAAATTAATAATAAACATATATTTGAATTCAGTAAGTCAAGTGACTATATGATGCCACTTAATTTTAATTACAAAATATTGTTGTATGTGCTATACCAGAGATACCTACAAAGTGCTGTGGGGGGTCGAGGAAGGAGGGACCAACTTTACTTGGAGAGTCAGCAAGCCTTCTCATTTGGGTAAGCTCTTCAAATATCCAAATGAATAAAGGAAGAAAGAAATGCTCTGCAGAGAGTACAAGGTGAATCACGAAGAAGCAAAGCATGACCCTGAAGAAACCAAGGGCAATGTACAAAATTGGTCTTTGGGGTCAAAGTGAAACTTGTTTAAACCCCAACTCTGCCATTTATTAGCTATGTCATTTTTGAAACAATACAAAACCTCTCTGTTGCTCAATTTTATCATCTCTAAAACAGGTACAGTAATCCCTACCTCACAGATTACTTTTACTGATTAAATGAGATAATGTATAAAAAGTACCAATAATTATATCCACTTGTTAGGAGCACTATCTTTAGATTCAGACTGTTATTTCCAAATTTGCACTCTAGGTTACAAATAGTAACTTGTTATTGGGCTGACAAACTATAGGTAAAAAGGTAAACAACAAATCATCAACAAAATAACTTCCCATCTTGGACTCATACGGTAACACATGTCTTATATAGTGGATCACTTATAATAATCTGTAATCAACCCCAATGTTTCCCTTTCATAGTTGTTCTCTGCTGGCATCCAATTTTGGTACTAAATAATTTCTCTTGTAATAATTTCTTTTGTAATATGTTATAAATCATTAAAAGGTTTTTCTACATGAGTTTTAATATATTTTAGGTCTTGCTCATGTGTGTATTAAAGAGCAGTGTTATGATTTTTAATGGATTGAGTTATATAATTTTCCAATTCTGTATTCATTTAGTCAAGAAAGATCATCAACAACTATTTAGACTAGTTCAGTCTTGCCTTCTTCATGTCTTCTGAATAGGGTCAGGTTTTTCCATTATCTAAAATACTCAGTTTGCTAGTTGAGGTATTTACAGACTGTACTGAAGAAAAACCCAGTGACCTTGATTTCATATTTCTTTTAACTACAAAACATTCCTCTTCACATATGTATATACATATGAATATATACCGAGATAGAAAAAGAAAAGTCTTTGCCAGATTTATTGCAGGTAGCTTTGCTTTTTCTTTTTCTGTCTTATTATATATGTATACATGTGTATGTGTATAGACTTTGTATGCTTTTTCAGTCTTAGTATATACAAGGTCTGAAAATTAAGTTTGTGAACTCATCCTAGAAAAAATGCTATGTACCTCATTGCTGAATATCACTATAGTCACCTTCAAAGTATTCCTCTTGGGAAGCTATGCACTGAAGCCAGTGCCTAGTCCACCCTTCAAATCAATTTTGGAACTCCTGAATGGCCATCAGAGCTGTTGTTGTATGAAATTTAATGTCTTGAATGTTGTCAAAATATCTTCCTTTCAATATTTTGTTTATCTTTGGATAAAGAAAAACATCACTGGGGACCAGAACAGGTGAGCAGGGAGGGTGTTCCAATACAGTTATTTGTTTACTGACTGAAGACTCCCTCACAGACAGTGCCATGTGAACTGGTACATGTTGTGATGCACAAGCTGTGAATTTTTGGTGAAAAGTTCAGGTCACTCTCGTCTTTTTCACACAGCCTTTTCACTACTTCCAAATAGTAAACTTGGTTGACTGTCCAGTTGGTACAAATTCATGATGAACAATCCCTCTGATAGCAAAAATGGTTAGCAACATCATTTGTTTTGACTCTTGATTTGGAGTGATGGAACTATTTTGGTAGTAGAGAATTGGCTGACTTCCACTGTGCACTTTGATGCTTTGTTTCAGGGTCATATTGGTACACCCATGTTTCATCACCAGTGATAACACAGCCCAAAACGTTGTCTTGCCTCTCCAAAAGGTCTTGGCAAATTTCAACTCTTCTTTGCTTTTGTCCATCAGTGAGCTTCTTTGGGACCATTTTTGCACACACCTTTTCATGCCAAGATTATCAGTTAAGATTTTCCTATGTCTTTATTGATGTTTCCTTGGTCTGTTACGCTTCTCACAGTCAGCAATGATTTTGAAACACATTTTGATAAATTTTTGCAATGTTGTCATCAGTTCTCCTCTTTATAGGCCACCCTGACCTCTCTTCATCAGTGACACTTTCTCTCCCCTTAGAAAAATGTCTAATTCATTTGTACACTGCCATTTTCTTCATGGCATTATCTCCATTAAATTGGCCTAACATGTCCCTAAATTCACTTCCACTCTGGCCAAGTTTAGCAAGAAATTTAATGTTTGATCATTGCTCTAATTCAAACTCTAACATTCTCATGATGACACACAAAAACACGCAACAATAATAATGAATGCCACTCAGCAAGATACCACCACATGTCGACACAAACACAGCTGTGAGACACAGATATACCAAGGTTATGAAACTTAACCGTGTTCTTTGTACAGTGCTGCCAACATAAGTGCACAATGACAAGTTCATGAACTTAATTGTCAGACCTCATATGTGTCTATACATGTATGTCTATCCATTCATTTTATGCTCTTAACCTCCACCTTCCCACAGAAAAGATCAGGAAAGATAGCATATATCAATAGATATATGTTGCCTCTTTGGAAGCTTACTTACATTATATTTGAAAAAATATTATATTATTTCTCATTGGGTGTTTTTAGAAATATTGTCTTTAGTTTATTAATATGCCTATTGATCAGTATTCAGAATTTAGCCAGATTATAATTACATATAAATCAGACCACCTGCCCCCAAACATCAACTGGTTTACCAACTTCTAATGCTACAGCATACACCTATGGTTATTAATTATATGTTAATCATTAATAATGGTATGCTGAGTTGAATTGACTTGTGGATGCTGGCTGATTTTGCTTTAATTTAAAAATTACGACATACACAGCATCAATCTATCAGCAGGCAGGATCAAATTTTATTTTATTGCATGTGTCTAGAAAATTATAGTGCTTTAGGAATTCAAAGAAGTAGATGTTTGTACTAGATACAAAACGTAATACACAACAAAAGAACGGTAATGTGAAAGATCTGAGGCTTTCTCTAGGAGCTTTTTCTTGCCTTTATTTCTCTTTAATTTTAAGACGTTCTCATTTGGATTCAGTTAATGTAAAAGTTAGGTGACTTTTTATTTTTAGCCTAGTTGATAAATAGATAATTATGAGAACTTTGAACATTTTTTTGTTGCCCTGAGTAGATATTATATTTCTCTTTGCTAAGAGCACTCACCATTTTTTAAGGTCTTGGAAATAGTTGCAAATTCTTTTGAAAGGTGGGAAAGAATTCTTGAAATATTTTAAGTTTTTTGAGTTTTATGATGGTTAAGGTAGTTCTTATTTGTTAAAAGTAATTTTTAAACATAAGACTCCATATTTATGTTTTCAAGCACCTGCAAATGTTTTTTGGGAGTCATAGTTTTAGGGAGAATTTCAGATTTTCATCCATTTCCTTAATATTATTTAAACTTACAAAACTAACTTCTTAAAAAGCCCAAGAAAATTCTACTATAATAATTCTGATATAATTATCCAGACTGACTCAATTTGGGATAAAAATAAAGGAGTTTAGTCTTTTAATAAGATGAATTTAATATATTTCTGAGCATTAAAATTAATTTGTATGGATTAAAATTTTTTAATTATTTAATAGGAACTTTTTGTTAAGCAAATATTCCATAATACTCCATGTATTTAAGTTCATACAATTGTTAATTAAATAATAATAAATATGATTAATAATGCAATAATTAATACAATCTCTATCTATTAATTAAAGATACAGAATGCTGGAGTTTTCTGAGCCTCAAATTTCAGTTCCATTTTTTTCTTATTTTCTGTATGTATAAAACTAGTAACTTTTGTGTTATGATTAAAATTTTGGGAGGGTTAATGCTTAATTAAATTATGATTTAGAAAAATTTCTCTAACTATTCTAACATTGCTTACACAGTAATTGAAATCCATGAGTCATTTTGAACCATAAAGATATGTTTAATTTCTCTAAGTACTTTTGTCACCTTCCAAGATAAACATAGAGGTCTACAAACATTTCCTAAAGCCTATAAGGAGTACTTATCCATCCAGTATGGCCAAATTTGTAGATTTGATAAATATTGTTTTTTTATAAATTCAAAAATCCACTTCTATTTGGATTCTGCACACATATACTTTACTTGGTTTTAAACCACCTTCCCATCAGGTGACTGGCATTAAAGCAATTCTACGTTCTCCTTTAACAATAACTTTTCCTATCTGATTCAGTAACCCTAATTGCATGGCTGTTATACTGATGATATTTAATATTGATTGACTAACCCATCAGAAGGAGTGAAAACTTTGAATTCCAGAAATTTTGAAAGGAAATTAAAGTATTTTGAATGTTTAAGATAGATGTAAAACTGAATTAAGAAGTCTACTTACTGAGAGTCATGTTTTAAGAAATAGAACAAATGATCTACAATCAGCCTAATGCAATTATGTTTTATATCACTTATATTTATTTTAAAAGAAATCATACCAAAATGTGTTCATATCTCTAATGTGAGAATTAAAAAGAGAAATTCTACTTAGCCCTTCTGACATTCTCACACATTCTAAATTAGTAATACAAGGGCTTTGATTAAGAAGCAGATATGGATAGTATTTTTAATAGGAACTTCTATATTTATAGTCAATTTGAGAACAATATGTGACCTTCTGGCCCTTTTCTCTGTAGGGTCTTGGAATTATTTGTAATTAGAATAGGACAATTAGGTGAGACCCCTAACTGCAGACATAGGTCGGGGAATTAGCTCTGAACATAGAAACTCCTTTCAACATTCATTGTAGAAATAGCTTACACTTGAGGAAATCATAGAGTTAGTGTGTAATACGTTTATATCAAGTGAGTTAGGAAAATTTACAAGTATTCTTACTAGTGGAATTGCTAAATAGTGCTAAAACACCACATTTCTTGAAAGTGCTGTTTTTTTGACACATTACAGTTGTTTGCTCTGTGAAGCAGTGTGCCTTTACCTAAAGGACTGAATTCTAATTCCAGACCCAAAAGACAGATTTTATATTCCACTCTCCCAAACATATACACTGGAGCTCACAAACCCCAGAAATTCTAGAAATAAACTGCAGGAGATAAAGTCTAATGGACAGTTAAGTTTCCTAAGTGCAAGGTTAGTTTTAATTGCATAAGAGAACAAAATTCAAACTGAAATCAAAGAGTTTTTCTTAATTTTACACTGCTATAATTACTAATTGTCATTTGTTGAGTAGAATAATTCAATTTTGAACCATCATAGCATTTTATCTTAAATTATTAGTTCTTTTGTATGTACCAAAACCCATTCTATAAAACTGCTGCTATGCACAATTAAATAATTAGCATCTGTGGCAATTAAAACTAATAGTCATTGTATAAAACCGTAGTCCCAATTAAATTAAGTTGCCAGAAATCTCTTATTGTGACAATACTAAAAATCATATTCAAATTAAGGTAGAAAAACTTGACTTAAAAAAATGATTTATGGATTCAACCCCATTCCTTCTGTATTTTGCCCCCAGGCAGACCTGTGAAGAAAAAGCTGCTCAATACTAGCTCCTTTTCTTTCAGTGATTCTCTTCTAGATATTTTACATATTTTCAAAGTAACGTATTTTCAGGAGAATTAAATTAGATCATTTGTCAAACCTTATTAAAGATGCTGAGGAAAATGAGGGATTTTGAGCATAGCTTTAAAGAAATACAGATGAGTTTTTTAACCTCCTCTGTGGTACATCATTTTTCTCTTCTTCAGTGAATAATCCCCCAAGCACATAATATTTGGTCAGATTTCTCATCTCAAATACCCTCGTCCCCACTCTTCCCTACTACTGCTCTCATTTCTCTGTTTCTCTATACAGGAAGTTGCCTAGGAAAGTTGTTTACATTGGCTGTTTCTGTTTTTTCTCTTTCATAATCTTATGAACACATTCTAGTGATGGTTTGTTTTTGTGTTGGTCTGGTTAATCTTTCAAGGTCCACCAATAATCTCCATGTTGCCTAATCCAATGACTTCTGTTTCCCTAATCTAGAAGTCTGTACTCAGTCCTCATGTTATTTATCTTCTCAGTATCACTTGACTCACCTGTTCAGTTTCTTCACTCAGCCTCTCTCGTTTCTCTTCCTACCTTACTGGCTACTCTTTCACAATCTGTTTTTGGTGATTCCTCTTCCTGTTCTCAGCCTCTACATGTTGGAGCTCACTTGAATGTTATTTTTTTCTATTCCAACTACAGTATTCCCTGTGGACTTCATTCAGGTCCATATCTTTAAATATCAATACATTAATGACTTCCAAATCTGTACCTGCAGTCCAGGTGTAACTCCTAAATACTAGCCTTTGTTTTCTTCCCTGCTCTATCCTCCGAAGCTACAGTAGAGACTGGCACAATATAGACAATAAATAGTTGTTGGATAATGAATGCTTTACCTCCTAGGGTTATTGTAAAATCCAAATAGGGATGTAGAAGTAATTGTAAACTGCAAATCACCTTGCAATATTGTCAACTAATTATTATTGATCTTAGTACTATTCAAAAACAGTAAGAGGAGTGGGATACAAGGGAGTTTTAAAAATGGATTTCAACATTCTAATCTAGATCTTCAAAAGTGGAATGTCTCCTCAAATTTAATGTCTATCTTACTCATCAAACTCTGGGCATCAGAGAAAGAGGGATAATGAATCCACATTAAATACAAAAAGAAATTCTCTAATGTGACAAAGTATGGTGTCTTTATTACATGAAAACCACAAATTGGCTAGACCCAGTAATCCCAACTTGAATGACATGTACTTGCAAAACCAGTTGCAGGACGTTAATCATTAACAATGCAAATAAGCAATTAAATAAGTTATATGATCTATAGTTAAAGCTTAGTAATTTTTGAATGAATGGCTGCTACTGAAAAACTAAGATGTGGATACAAACTAACAGGATGAGTGTGGCTGAAATACATGCATTCTAAAATTTATAGCCTCTGCCTGTTATAGCAAATTGTGTCACAGGGGTAGTGTTTCTCACACTTGATGCTTGCGTCGGAATCATCTGGCAGGCATCTTGAAGTACTGATTGCTGAGTCTCACCACAACAGTTCCTGATTTTGCTGATTTGGCCTTGGGCCCACGAATTCGTATTTCTAATAAGGTCCTGGATTCTTCCTATCCCCCTAGACATATACACTAGAATCTCATTGCACTTTGAGAAATGCTGCAATAGAGGGTATATTACCATGCTCTTGGGAAGTATAAATTTTAGTGTAACTCCAAAACATTTCTCCAAATTTTCCAATATTTCTCAATATTCAGGTCAGCATTAAGGGAACTCCTCATAGAAAAATGCTTTTAATTTTCGATTCATGCAGGTCAACACACTGTTTGCCTCACTTCCTTGACAATGAATGATATTGCATTTGCTACAAGATGTAGATTATTGCATCAGGACTTGCTTTCCCTTGTGACTCTGGTCTGTATCATCATTAGACTAAACTGATCTGAATTTATTCTATCTGCTTGCCTTCTATAGTAATCAGATACAAATTTGAATTCATTTATATCTTAAACTAAGCCAAGCTAAATTAGATGAGGAGACTAATTCTAGATACTTTTGCTTTGCTAAAGACATGTTTTACCTTTATTTCTTGGAAATTTTAATCAGAAATTAATTAGATGCTGAGAAGGAAGTGACTAGATTCTGAGCCTCTAACGTAAGTGCAAGTCAAAATACATTGTTGGACTTAAATTGAGATCCTATTGACTGCCCAGGGAATATGGAAAACATATACCTAAGATGTAATAAATTATATCATTTTTATAGTTAATGTGCTTAGCAGAAAAAGGGTTCTTGAAAGAATGAGTCCAAGAAATGTGAAAAATTAACGAAAATATAAACTATGACTCTTAAGGTGTTAAAAATTAATTAATTATTGAAAAGTAAGTGTGTATCCCAATTGTACTTTCAAAAACATGAACAAAATGAAAAGCAATATTTACTTTAAAAATAGATTAATAGTTACTTTCTTATATATTTCACTAATATATTTGTAGTATTTGTCCAAAGGTAAGCTATCTTCCTGTGTTTTAAAGAACTCAAATACTAAATATTTAATTTATTAAAAAATTTTAGGGTCAAAATTAGTACACATGGCAATAATAATTACAGCAGAGTATCCTATAACCCAAGTTCTATTCCAAGTATTTTATGGCATGTTTCATTCAATTAATTCACAATAATGCTATGCAACAGGTACTACTCTCAGTTAAATATGAGGGATCGCAGAGTTAGTCAATAACAAATTTGAACTTGAAGAGTCTGGCTTCACTATCCAGATTCTTAATAGTTTTTCAGTATTTCTTTATGAGTACATATTTGTTTTTGCTATTTGATCTATGCAGCACTTTTGCTTTAATATTCACATCTTTGGACATTTCTATAGTAAATTTGAGGAAAAGCAATCAGAAAAACACTTGTATAGTATAGAATTTTTAGGTCAGTGCTTTCCCTATCTGTAACCAAGTACATAGACTCCCAACAAACAAATCACTTCTAAATTTAATTGTTAGAAATCTACCATAATTAATATATACCATATCAACCTATAATTGGTTAAGATGTGTACATTTATAGCTACTTTCACCTTACACATAAATTGCCTGTGTATTGTAGTATGATTCCTTCTTACAAAGAGATTATAAACTAGGAAGGGATATAAGATATATAAAACAATATCATAAAATACTCATTAAATTACAGTGTAGCATTGATTTTATTATAATGCAAAATAACACTTAGTAAAATGTTTACTGTGTGATATTGACTACAAACCACAAGCAGAATGATAGTTAATGTCACTGGACCCTTAATGAATCCTCATTTGCTGGTTTAGGGGTTTTAAAATATTCAAAATCTTATTTTTGAGTAATAAAAGTTTTCTGCATTGAAATTTTGCCCTTCTGAAAATTTTGAAATTAACTTTTGAAGAAGAAATATTTGGAAAAATATTTAATTAGCAAAAAAATAACAAAACTCTTGCTTTTTAGATAATATTGTTTCTATAATACCCAAAACAATATGAGAAAATTATATATGATATTGAATGTGAAGTGCTATTTTATTATTTGTTGTTTATTAAGAAGTGATGGTGTCTATAGAAGCCTATAATTTGTTGCTTATACTTTACATAACTCCAGTGGTTTTCCAAGTATCAGGCTCCATAAAGGGAAGAAATGTGTTTCCATTTCAGTAATTTTCCACTGATATGCTTCAGAATTTACTTTATATCTTGCACTTTATCATTAGAGTTCTACTACCAAATGAAGACATAAACTAAGCTTTGAGGAAAGTAATGTTTTTAAAAAAAGACCTTGCAGTTATGCCTACTTAGGACATTAAATTATTTTTTCTGTAGCTGTAATAGAACTAATAGTATAATAGGACCAGTTTCAACCTAATTTGTAACTGGGAATGAGGAAACATTTCACTTTTGAACTTATTAACAGTATCAGAGGTATTCACTGAAATGTCCTGAGGTCTGTCTGTGAACTCTGTTTGGCAAGGAATGCAAATGTCTGTGACCTCAGTTTCCCTTGAGCAACTTGTTTTAACACTCAAATACAAACAAGTAATTCACTGCATATCTTTAAAACTTTAACTGAGATGACATATAAATACATCACTTCTAAGTAATTGTTTTGCTTTTCAGTTCATTACTTTGACAACTCACAAATGTTTTTCTCCATGGAAAAAATAAAAATTTATTTTTATTTTTGAAAATTTCCACACAAGCAATTCAGTAAAATATTTCTTTAGATATGTATTTTTAAGAAAGGTAAATGCTCCTAATAGTACCAGTCTTTCTTCCACTGAGGATGTCGTAGTTACAGGATGCAGTTTACAATTTGAGTAATGCTGGTCTCCTGTCCCAGTTTGTCTTTTGAGGTTCTGCTCAGAGATCAGTATTGGGAAAAGAGGGAGAGGTTATAGGTAAATTAATAAGACTTCAAAGTGAACAGTCTTAAATGTCACCAAGTGAGGTTAGTTATAATAACCTTCTAGCTCACATTGGTTTTTGATTTATTAGTCCTTTCATGACTATACAATGCCTATCATTTGTTCTTTTCAATAATTTTTATCTGATAATTAAATAATACATGGTAAGCCATCTGGAATAATACATGTATTATTAAAACAGGATGTGGTTGAATATTCGGAAAACACAGAAAAGAACAAAAAAAAGAAGAGCAAAAAATTTCCAAACTCTAGTATTCAACAAATTACCATTGTTAAAATCATTTTGCATTTTAATCTAGTATTTTATTTTTCTGGCTTTCTACTTATATGAAAATTGAGATAATATCATATATAGAATTTGTACATTTCCTCTTATGTAATAAAAACTCATATTAATAAATACTCTTCAAAATCCTATTTTAATGGCTATGTCGTAAGGAATAGTATCCATACTCTTATAAGCAACGAGCATATCTATGTTGGCATAACATTTCCAATATTTCTCTTAAATATTTAAAAATTCTTTACAAAGTTGTTTATCAAAATATTAGCTTTATTATTTTGTAATTATTCCTTACGACTAATGGATATTTGTATTTTTAATTGACTGTGCATTTACTTTAATGTAAATTTTCTTTAACTGCCTTCTAATTTTAGATTAAACTTTTTCTTAGTCTATTAAACTAATTAAGCCTTTCTTAATCTATTTTTAACTTTTGCAGAAGTTAATCATGCCAAGTATTTATTATATTTCAGAGAATAATGTTTCGTTTATAGGAAAGAAAATTTTATATCAAATACAAATATACAGAAGAACCCAATGAAATTACATAACTTCTAATTATATATAAACAACTAAAATGAAATGATGTGACCTACTCAGTTAACTTGTTAACTTAAAAATCACACATGCTTGAAATATTAACACTAGTACCAAAACCCAAGTTACAAACCCAAGTTAATATCTAAAAGGTGTGTACAACTTACTACTGCATTGTGTTTCTAAAATTTGTGCAAATCTGCTATCATATAAAATAATATTAAAAATAAAAATAAAACTACATAGGTATTTATGTTAAAGCATAAAGAATAGAAAATGTGTACTAGCTATAATATATTAATAGTGTACAAATACATACACATATACGTACATATATGTATGGATTGAGGGTGACTATGACACTCTACCTCTATTAGTAATTAATTCTCCTGACTGCTTTTTAAAATTTCACTTTTTGAAAGAACTTTGGATTCACAATGGTTAAATGGAGTATTACTTCCCATGAAGAATTAACAGAGAGTGAAACACGATCCACATGGTTGAAAAGTCACTGTTGAGTTTATTCATTTATTAAATTGCATATTTAGTAAGTTGTTTTCAGCCCCTTTAATTTAAGTACCAGTGACAGTACCAGGCTTTTAGAATTGGAGAGTTAGGAATTAGAGCAGTTGGCATCTTTCCTTAAAAATCACATATTTTAGTACAGAACATCTAGTTCATGTCTATATAAATGCCTCCAATTGTTTAAATAATACTTTAGCAATGAGTCTATATTCTCACTGGGATGCATAGACGTTTTTCTAAATCTTTCCTCCCTTTCTTGCTAATACACCGAGGAACCAAGTCTATATCTATGGGTGACATTCACAGATGGGATTTCATATATGTGATTGGCAGTCTAAATGAGCTTCAGGGTCAAATACACAGCACCATTGGCAGAAATAGAGAATCACATGAAAAGTCAGGAGATGATGGCCAGTTGTGTTTATCATTCTGTTTTTTTCTCTGCTTTCAGGCAGAAACACACCCTAGCGGCTGTCACTCACTCTTACTCGGGCTGTTTGGCCTGGGCTAGAAGTCACACAGCAGAACAGTGCTGTCTGAATTGCTAAGCATCCTACAGGCAAAGACAATGATTAAAATATTCTGACTTCAAATGGTATTTTATTTTACCCAATACTGTAGTAAAAGTGTATCAGAATACAGACAAAATTTTTAGTACTTTATCATGCCAAATAAAGCATCTTTTTGTTTTCATCGTTCAGTTTTTTTCTGCCAATTATATGCCATACACATGCATGTGCATATTAATATGCGGCATATTTACATGCATTCATAGCATACAATCTTATGTGCATTGTTATGTATCAAAGAAAGATAGCCTTTAAAAAAATCCCTGTTTACATATGGACTAATTGTTCCCAAACTCTTGCTAGACATAATATCTCTGAAGTCAAATTAAATGTAATACGTTCTTTTTGCATTTTTAGGAGTGAGAGGCAGTTAAATGAGACAATTTATATATATATATAGAGAGAGAGAGAGAACTTATCTTTTTTTAGCCTAACACAGTGCTAGAATTGTTACTTTATTGCATTTAATTCTCACAAAAATTTATTAAATGGGGATTATTATTTATGATTAAGGACAATGAATTTCCACAAGCTATGTAATTTCCCTGAAGGCAAACGCTGGTATAACATAGAATTGAGATTTCAGTGGGGGGTTTTTTCCAGAACCTATGTTTTTTCAGACACAAGTTGTTTAAAATGATGATTGACCTAGCATACCTACAGGTGTAAGACGGTCATTGTTTCTTTAATAGTCACTCATTCTCTAAAATATGGGAAGGCTAGTCTTGGCTTATTCCAGAGAATTGTAGACATTAGGAAACCTATTATATTTGGTGGGGTCCCTCAGCCCTTTTCCCATTCCCATCTGGCAGTATTAAAATGTAAACCATCAATCTAGTTGTTTCTCTGGTTGGCTTAAGGTTGATTTACTTCTTCAACCTTTCACTTATTCTGTAAATTTACATCACTGGTAGAATAGGTGTATTTCTCAACCAAGGGCATTTATATAGACTTCAGAGGTCACAAACTAAATGCTTATATTTTCAGAGCTATTTGTGAAATAGACTGGATGTGAAAAAAAGGCAGTGTTGGGACCTGTTGTAAATTGGGGCCTGCAAGCTCTTCATTTAAAGGTATTTAGATGCACTTTAAAGCAAACAAACAACAGTCTTAATCAAACAAAGCACTGGATATGAAATAATCCAGGGTTGCACGCTTTACAACACTTAGTGAAAATTAAATGCTGAGAGATTATTTGAGCACCTTACAGGTTCATAAAACACTAAAATATAATCAGAATTCAGTTAAATACTTAATGTTCCATTTCTTTAATCCATCCCTTTTGAGAGCAACACTAATTCTTTTCAAAGACTGTATAGCAGAAAACAATCACTGATGATTGTTTTCAAAAATACTCAACGTGAAAAAAGAGATAAGGAAAACAATGCCTCAAGCCCTCTTTCATGATCATGTATAGATTATACCTGTTTCGTCAATGAGAAAATTAAGTCAGCAGGTACACTTAATGTCCAGTAAAATTTTCAAATACATTAAATCACATGCATCAGAAGTCTAGCACTTCAAAATTGACATCAGAGATTATCAAGTTTTTGTGGGGAGGGATAGAAGTGAGAGAAACCATCCATTGTTTGCATGGAGGCACCATGGAGGTCTCTTGAAGCTCGCTCTTGGGTGCATTTGGCCTCGTGACTGGCCAGGCCTGTGTCTTCTTCTCTCCTCTTTGTTTTCCCTCTTGATCTGAGGGAAAAGGCTTCCATTCCAGGACAGAGTGATAGAGGAGAACCTCTGGGTCACAAATTTCCCATGTGGCTCTTTTCTTTTTGTCCTAGAACTCCCCAACTCACCTGTGAGGTCCCAGTGGTCTCACTGTACATGTGTGCTAAGAGGCACTTGCTTCAAACAAAAACCAAGGCTCTGTGGACCACTTTTCCATCTTTCATTTTGCTTTTGCTCTTCCTCCCTATTCAGCAGTGCAGTGTGAATACATTGGGTTATGAGTTAATGCAGGCCTGTGGGTTGTTGCTGGGGCAGAAAGGCAGGCTTTGTTGCGGAAATGACATTTGTTTTCCAGCTTTCTCCTTGAAACTTAAGAGCCTTTCCTTGTTAAGCAGATTTTTTTCCCCACGCTGAAACCATGGTAAAGATTTCCAGTTCATCCAGTAGAACTTAGTGCTGGCAGCAGTAGGAGCAGTCTGTGTTTCAGGGATGCCCTAGGAGGCTGCTAACGGGGAATCTTCAGAGGAGCCCGCACCCATGTGTTACTATGTCCTTACAGGAGGTGATCGAGATCGGATGACAGCAAATCATGAGAGCTACCTCCTCATGGCGAGCACCCAGAATGACATGGAAGACTGGGTGAAGTCCATCCGCCGAGTCATATGGGGACCTTTTGGAGGAGGTGAGTATATGTTTAAATTGTGAAAAAACTGAAAGGTAGTCCAAACCTGTTCATTGTTTCCCACAGTTAATATTACTATCAGTTCCTATTTTCAAATAGATGAATGTTAAAATAAATAGTAAACAATTCACATTATGGTTAGAAACGTATCTAAGTAACTCCTAGAAGTTTAATTTAGATTAAATATCATTAGTAACCAAATTTCTGCCATAAAAATATCTTGAAATTACAAAAAGGGATAATATTTTCCTTTTATTTTTGGATTTCTTCATTTCACTAACAATAAATCATCATGCAACTGACACCATAAATGTTGATTAGCTAAGAGCATGTAGATATGGGACTAAAACCTAACTAGTCACTTTTGAAGAGATGCTCAGGTGCCCAGTCCCCAGATGGTCAGTGATACACCAGAGCAATGGCAAAGCTCTGAACAAAAACATGTAGATTACTGGAATAAAAACAATGTTTTGTAATCAGGCATGTGTTTGTGGATTTGATAATAAGTTTGTAAAAATATCTTAGTTATTAATAATACAGTATTGAGAATGCACCATATAAAGAATAAGCTGAATGGTACTATGAATAGAACTAAAATCAGGACAGAAGAATTAAAGATGTGATCTTTGTCTATCAAGAGATATGAAATAGAATGACATACTCAGAAAAATTATTTATAGGAAAATTTCAGTAAATGGGTAGAAAAAAATAAGAATTCCAAAATATGCATCTATAACTATCATGTATTTCCAAGAATGTAGACCAATTATTTTATGTTGATGAAGTTAAAATAAATTATATTAAATCAAATTCATGTTTAAGAAAGCAACTACAATTTTCATGTTTATTTTAGATTCTCTTGAGTATCGTCAGCACTCTGAATTCGGAAGTGAATTTTTTCCCCTTAACGTATCAGAGGCTTCTTAAGCTGACAGAACAGTTTACATTTTAGAAAAACTTCAAAAGCTTAATTTAAAAGTTGAAAATTTAGGTTAAAATTAAAAAAATAAAGATTTGTGGCAGACATGTTGTTATTTTACTAGATCAGTGACACATATCTGTGAATTGCTTTTTAGCAATATCTTCTGTGAGGGGTTAACCAGGATGACAGTTCACCCCAGTTTGCCCAGTAATAGGCTGATTTTCAACTGTTGTCTCTGGCTAATGATTGATGGTGCTACCTTTCACTGTCAAGGTGTTTTTGTTTGGGTGACAAACAACTATATGGTCCTGGCGGGTAAGTGACTATGTAAAGCATGGGGGCTGAGATCCCCACCCCAGTACCTTAGCAAGGGATTTGTTACATGACTGTTCACGACAGATACATACTTAACTGCTGGAGGTTTGCTGGTACCTCCAGGGCCACAGGCTTGTGGAGTGCTTAAGGATGCGGCTTTTTAAAGATCTTATTGTTTCTAAAGACCTTCTAAAAAAAACAGAGGGGGACCTCTGTTATCAGATTTCTGGGGATCCTAGTTCAGGACATTCCTTCATATCTGCTAAAGGAGGTATTTTTGTTGAGGGGTTGTTTCTATCAAGTGTGCTATTTTCTCTTTCCTCCTCTTCCCTTTGTCCTTTTCTCAAGAAAAATGAATGAGATTCAGTAAGCTTCACCAAATCACCTACCACAAGAAGTACTGACAGCCCAGATGTATCAGAAATGATCCCAGTTGGACTGGACAAGAGCTGTAAATGAATCTTCAAATTTATGAACCTGGAAGGCACTCTAGTTGTTGATTGGCTCATATACTTTAGTGTGCTTCAGGGAGTTTGCAAATGTTTCGTTCACTTTTACTTTTAAAGAGACATATTTTAGCACAGATCCCTTACAAAGAAGCAATGCTCCAAAAAATAAATCTTCTTCTGCCCTTTTTATTTAATTGAAGAGTTATGAGATTGCAAGGCAAGCTTTTAAAGCACTCATTTAATTTGCAAGAAATCCTTTGTAATTCATCTAAACATTAGAATTGTATAAAGTTAATATGGAATATAGACCCAAACTTAATATTGACACTGACAGAAGATTGCAGTTGATTGCATTAACGTAGTACCCCTCTGTATCTTGACTGAATTTTAAAGAACTATTATAAATTTGAGTTTCCAACAAAACATTTATGTGACCCAAAACCCTTTTATTTATCATATATTGGAGTTTCAATTAACATTTCATTGAAAATAAGTTCTCCACTGATTAAGAACATTTGAAAACCACTATTTTAGTTCAACCCCACATTTTATGGATTAGGTCATTCGGACCCAAGGAGGAGGAATAACTCGCCAAGGGTCACACCATATAACAGAGCCAGGAAGAAAACCCAGGTCTTCTGACTTGTGAGCTTCCTCCTGTTTTTAGCCCAATAGTGTGATCTGTTGCTTCTACTGTGGAAGTAAAAAGCCCACAATTACGAGTCCATGCCTTATTGATAGTATATTCTTCATTATATGGAAAACAAAAGTTTTTTAAAATGTGATAAATAAAGTGAATACAGTTTTTCAAGTTCTTAAAAAATACCTAAATTGACACCATCGAGAAAATGAAAAGACTACCCACAGAATGGGAGGAAGTATTTGCAAATCATATATCTACAATTAGACTTCTATCCAAAATATATAATAACTTTTGCAACTCAATAATAAAGACAAATAAAAAAGTGGACTCAATTTTGCCCAATTAAAGAATGGGTAAAGAATCTGAATAAATGTTTCTCCAAGGAAAATACAAATGACCAATAAGCACATGAAAAGATGCTCAATCCAAAGGTGATGACTACAGTTTTAGTCAGTAGGGAACTGCAAATAAAAATAAAAACCACAATGAGATACCATTTCACACCCACAGGATTGCTAGACTCATAAAGGCTGATAAGAACTATTAACGAGGATGTATAGAAATCAAAGCCCTTCCACGTTGCTGATGGACATATAAAATGGTGCAGCTGCTTTGAAAAACAATCTATCAATTTATCAAATGATTAAACATAGTTACAATAGGACCCAGCAGTTTCACTCTGAGGTATATATACCCAAGAGAAATGAAAATATATGTCCACACAGAAACTTGTACATAAATATTTATAGCAACATTATTCCTAATAGTCAAAAAGTGAAAACACCCAAATGTCCATCAGCAGACAAGTGGATAATCAGAGTATGGCATAGCCATGGAATGGATCAGAAACAAAAAAAAAAAAAAAAAAAAAGAATGAGCTCTTGACACATGCTATATAACATGAATGAACCTTAAAAATATTATGATGATGAGTGAAAGAAGCCTGTCACAAAAAAAAAAAAAAACGCATATTATATGGTTCCATATTAAATACAGAACTGAGAAATCTGTAGAGACAGAAAGTAGATTAGAGATTGCTTAGGACTGAAATAGTGGGAGATAAGGGGGTGGGGTGGGGAGTAATAGCCAAAGATATGGGATCTTTTTATAAGATAATGACATTTTCTAAAATTAACTGTAATGATGCTTTCATATATCTGTGATGATATACTAAAGTGGGAAAATCTATGATATGTCAACTACATGCCAATAAAGTTCCTTTAAAAAATTCCTAACTTGCCATAAATGCCTTTCATAAGAGAATACACTTCCCCTCCTATCTTTGTCATGGAACCTATTACTCTGTTAATCCTAAATAAAGACCTCTTGGCTTTTAACCTCCTTCCCACCACTCAGAGATTGTTCTCATCATTATTTAAATGGCACCTATACAGACATTTAGAAGGTGACATATCTGATTTATGAATTTCTTTATATCACCTTTGGATACATTTTAAATGTGTCTATTACGAGAGGGCATTTCACTGTCTGTATTGCCATTTCACTGTCTGTGTTTTTAAGAAGTTAGTTTTTCATTAGGCACCTAAGCTTATCTTCATTCAGGTTGCATACATGCATTAAATATTCCCCTCTTACCATTTCAATAATAAACACTTGATTAAAATATAGGAGAAAACTGAAGAGCTTGCTTAGCTTTTTGATCTCTTAAAAATTAAAAACTGTTCACTGAACATCATAAAATACAGAGCTTTGGAATTATAGGTTTTTTCTTTTTATTTAATAAGGGAAACTCACAACAAATATTCGGATGGGGAAGGGAACCGAGGGAAATGTTTAAAGTACACCTCCTCTCTTAACAACCTAGCCTGGTAACAAAGTTCAGTACTGAATCTAGATACTTCAACTTTGTGTTATCTGCTTAAAACCACCTATAAACTGTTGCTTCCCTGTTTACAATGCTAACTGAGAGGCATTTCATTTCTGCCTAAAAGTCAAATACAGAAGTTGCTATGTCAAAACATTTATTTAGCTTTGGGAAGGTTTAGAGTTTTGTTTTTGTTTTGTTCGTTTGTTTTGGGTTTATTTTTCACTGGCTTTCTTCTCTATTGTTTTTGAATCAGTGTAGATAGAAGTGCCTAGCCCAGGATCTGGGGAGAGTGAGAATCCGTTAGCTGTGTCTTAGATCTGAGTGGTTAGCCTAACTTTAGCTCCCAACAAAATCAGGTTCTTTCTGTATATGTCTGTCTCCTTATGAAAAGAGGAGTCAGAGACCCCTCAGGGCAGTAAAAGTACCAAATGTAAATAATCCTCATAATGAATAATTGGCATCATGAATAAGTGGACAGGCAGGGGTTAATTAAGTGTGGCCTGCCTCTAACACAACCTACTGTTTGATCTTGGCTAAGTGGTCTCCTCATCTTCAGTTTCATCACTTGTGAAATAAGAAAATTGAACAAAACTGTTTTAATTAAGTAAGATTCATTCCAGCTCCATTCCTGTGATTCCATGTGTTCACTCCTACCAAGGCTGAGGTCAGTGAAGTATTCAGCTGGCCGAGGTCCCTCCCAGCCCAGCATTGCCACTGTCTTGGTAGCACTGAGTTATACTTTGTGCTTCCTTATTTTCCTAGCTGCATGCTGTGACACAGAGGCTGAAAACAAAGTTTGAACCATAGGGCAGAAATAACTAGTATTACCTATCCGGGCGTGCTAGTCAGAGTGATGATGTTTCTAGAGGTAGTATCTTTTTAGTACTCCTCACAGTTTTGGAAAGCTCCTGCTGAATGGCAAGTGTGGAACACAGAGGCCTCAGAGGTTAATTGAGGTTAAAGCCCTGGCATTCCAGATCTGCTCATGGAAGAGCCAGGTGGATGAATGATTAACCCAGTGAACCAATTGCTTAGTGAGGGGGACTGAGAGGGCTGGGGTGCAGAGGGTGCATGCAAGAGCAGGGGAGAAAGTCAAAAACAGGGTTGGTTTTTAAACTGTAACCAGAGAAATATATATATGTTTGTATAAATATGTATAAAAACACATACATGTGAGTGGCATTGACTTGCTTTGTGGTTATGCCTATGGATTCTTTGCTATTACATCTAGAATATTTTTCTATTTCCCAAACAGGCACATGTACAAATACGCAGGTATGTTTTAATAACATGCATATATACATCAGCACTCACAAATAGATTCAATTGCCAAGTATGTTTTAAACTATCTTGTCTGGGAAGAGAATAAATGCAGGAAGGAGGGAGCAAAAAGTTTGCCCCTTTGTGGGGCGGGTTGGTGATGTAGGATTTCTGGAGGGACTCAGGCAGGTCGTCAGGGTGCTTGGCACACAGGCGAGAGCCTGGAAGTCAACTCAAAGTCAAAGGAAGGAGGCAGGGGTTGCCGCCTGGCACTCTCCCTCCTCCCTCGTACTGCTGTGACTGCACCTGCTGCATGTGACCGCGGGCACTGAAGGCAGCCGCAGCCACAGCAGTGGTGACGAGGCAGCCGCAGCCCTGCCAGCTCCCGCCCAGCTCTCATTGAGAAAAGGGAACCGGAGCACGAGGGGAGGAGGGGGAGAGAAGCGCCTGCAGAGCTGCTCCCCCGCGGATCCCAGGAGTCTCCTGGAAGGGGCACTCGACTATTCTGACGTGGCGATTCCCTCGGGAGCCCCGGGAGTTTGAAGACTGAAGGGAAAAGGGAGAAGGCTGCAAAAAGCATCCGAGGATGAGGAGTACTATAAGAACAGGGGAGTCCTTTGGAAAGAATCTGTCATGCACTGAAATGCTTTCTGGAGAAGGTGGCCATTGCTTGCCTCCCCTTTTGCTCAGATGAAAGAAGCCAGCAAGGGAGGTCCTGAAGTATTCCTCAGGGTTTTTTTTTTCCCTTGTTCCCTTTCCCCTTGCACACAGCTATTCGCTGACCTTTCCAAAGGAATCTCAGTCCTCCTAGATCCAGCTGAGAAGACAGTTCTTAATAATAATACAAAAAAACAAAACATTCCTGCTGTTTGAATGGGAGGTGCAGCTTGCTTGCTGCGGTTCCATTTGCTGTGACATTTTGGAGTGTCTGCAGAAACTTAAACCAACCTTAAAAACTCCCTGGAGTAGGCAAGAGAAAAGGAAGTTTTTTTGCCAAAAAGAAGTAACTGAGAAGTGGTAACTTAGCCCTGCTCCAGGATTGGGATTATAAAGATCCTCGAGTTCTAGGAATCAGCACTGCAGACCTAACAACTAAGCATGAGGAGTGGCTGTGGGGAATCCTGCAGACGCAGGGTTTGAGGGACGCCTGAAGCCGGATCAGGACTTCGGGCCTGCATGATGCCTGAAGACCGAAATGCTGGGGGGCGCCCCTCCGGTGCCCTAGCATCATCTCCTTTCATTCCCAAAACTACATACAGAAGAATCAAACGATGCTTTAGTTTTCGGAAAGGTAGGTAGATGATTATATTCATGTCCTTTAAAAATATATACACATATTCTCTGCTGCTTTAAGGGCCGTTTATGCTCAGATAAAATGGAAATCGTGAGCTTAGAAGTGCACAAGAGTTATTTGTGTGTGCCTTTGCTTGTCTATGATGATTTTTCAAGGTTCGTATTGATCTGTTTATTACTGTCTGGGAGTGGGCTGGGTAGGTGGGGCTTAAAGAATGGTGGTCCTCTAGGGATCACCTTGACCGATGGAGAAATAAGCAAGCTGGACTGACCATCCTGAGAGGAGGGGCTAAGGCTTCCTTGGGCTGTTCCCGGACCCAAATCAAGCGGCCATGCTGCTACTCATTGAAATGGGTCCTTTTCGTATCTCTGCTCTGGGCTCCCATCAGCTTGGTTTGGTTCTGGCTGCATGCTTGCCTCATCTCCCCCACTGAGAAAATGATAATTACCAGGTTATTTGTAGTGACCCTTTCCAGGAGGCTTTCAACCGTGCTGATTAACACTGATTAGAACTAAAAGTCACCTTGACTTTCCAAATAGGTGGCATTGGGAGAGGCCACACATATGAACTAGCAGGAACAAGGAATGGGGAAACACGACCATTTATGATCAGTAAAAGAAACTAAGGCATTTCTGAATTAATTTATGTAGGGAGAGTTAAAGGGTATAGCATTTGACCATGTTTTTAGAAGATGTTTACACAAAAATATTTTAATTTTGCTTTAAAATGGGAATCATTAAATGGAGTAATTATCTAAATTGAAATTAGGTCATTATGATTTTCACGTCATGTACAGTAAGCTCATTTAATCAGGAGCTGATCTGAGTACCATCTAAGGTTGCCCTTGCTTCCTTTTTTCTTTAATCTGCCACCTGCTAATTAGCCATCTCTGCTTACTAACCAATAATAACAAAACAACAAAAAAGTGAGAAGAAACAAAATGGGGAAAAATCACACATAAAAAGCAAATTATAGTGGAAACTTTTTTTAAACTAAATCTTCTTCCTTCTGAATCTTTTCCTTCAAGCAGCTAAGATCTGGCAAGAAATTCGGGTGTTCATTGATATTCCTTCCTCATCCACAAAGATAATTAAATGTACATGTCTCATATTTCATAGATCTATAGAGATTTCAGAACAGGGTTATCAAGCACAAAACAGGGTTAGTGTGAGACTGCATCACAGATAGAGAAATTGACCATTATACAAATTGAAAAATCAAGGGATTCATTGCTTGAAGAACCTTTACCTCTTCTACCTCCTCAACCTTCAGCAACTAAATCGGGTTTATCCAAACCCTGGAGCAGGCCTACATGTCCAGGTTAGTGCTGTTCATTTGTAATTTGAGATGTTCTGGGGACAATTGGGATATCTTGGAAGCACAGAGCAAAGCCTTTTCTACCTTTTTCACCATCTCTCCTTCAATAGTCGGGTATAGCAGATCCGTAAGAATCTCGGCTAACACTGCTGTTCATTCTACCCTCTTCCCTTTCTCCTTAAATACTAATGAGGGAAGGCCGGTCCTGCAAAGAAAATTTTCGTGGGCTGGCAAGCAGCAATCACTGCAGTGGGAAGCGCTTCCATCGATCATCTCCGAGATGATATTTTTACGGTATTGTTCTTCCTCTGCAAAGTCCTAGCAACCTGAGGAACGTTCAGCTCTTGAGTCGAGGATGAATAGCTTTTTAATGTACAAAGCTGTGTTCTAGTTTCTGTCAGAACCATAAAGGAGAGGAGGTACAGGAAGCGTTCAGCTATTTTACGTTTCCTTTCCCTTTCTCTGGAGCCAGTGCATACCAGCCGCTGTCGGTTAACTGGCTGCATGACCACAGTCCAGTGAGGCTCTGGGCGGGAAGGCTGCTGCAGAGCTGCTCCGTGCTGCACTAGGCATTCAGGTCAGCGGCAGCGTGAAGCACAGGGTGTTTACATCTTTAAGGTCTGGCCCGGAAAAGAGTGAAATTTTCTTTCAGTCCTGTGTTCCCAAACGACGCCACCTTAAGAAGAGAGTGTTCTTTGGTGCTTTGTTTAATCTCCTGGGTGCCCAAGTAGTTCAAGAAGCGCCAGGCTTTCGGAGTTCCTCTCCCTCGCCTGTTGGAGAGCCTCAGCTTAAGTCATTTCAATGAAAGCAAAAGGGGGCGGGCACGAATCATGGAAAAGCTCCCAGAAGGGGAAAAATGGTGACACGTCTGCTTTTCCTGATCCACATTTAAAGTGTATTTGTTACTGTTGTCAAGGGTAGGCCAACAGAAAAGACTCTGCCGCTTTAGAAATGCCCTCAGAATGAAGGGTGGCATTGAGTTCAAGTTTGCAGAGGCCTGGTGGTACCAGGCTTGTGCCGTGTAAACTGCAACTAACTTCTCAGGGTCCCTTTGTCCTACAGACCTCCTCTGTCCTTTACTGCCCTTTTCATCTCTCTCTTTCTTTGTTCAGGTACTAATAAAGGTCACTGAAAATGTTTCTCCAGGGCTTTTAAAAATCTAGGAACTAAGAAACTTCCCTTAGGCAGGATACGGGGAATGGTGGTGCTTTGTATTTATTTGTGTTCTTGAGAGATAAAGATTACAATATATTTTTTGCTCTATTTTGAAACTATAACTTTTTTTTAACCTCCATAAGACTATCTAATATGGGGAGCACAACCAATCTTTTGAACATTTGGAGGTGCATAATACTTTGGATCCTGAATGTTAATTTTAATTTCTAGTTACTGTGTTCACAGGACAAACTGAAACAAATTTATAAACTCTAACTTTATCCTGTTTTCCTCCCTGAGTTTCCTTCTTCTTAGAGATAAGTCGTCATTAATTCCCCAGTGCTTGTGTCCCTGTACCATAAACCACTCAGTGGTCTGCACCATTGCTTCTGCCTTCTTCGTATACTTTCCAACTCCATTTCTATTCTCATCACTCCATTTCTTTGTGTCTTTATTGCTTCATGCACACAATTTACTTCAACAGAGGAAGTGTCTCTTCAAGGCAGCATCCATCCCCACTTCTTGCCATCCCCACCATGCTTCACAAATTCCCACAACAAACAAGCCATTTGTAAAGCATCACCTAGTAGGAACTTCTAAAGAGTACTGTGAGGCAGTGTTCCACAGCTCAAAATTGTTTGTGCCCCCATTACTCCCCAAGGAAGTCCCTGTTTCATGTAATTGTCAAGTCCTCCTAGCCAATCCCGGCGATTTCCCAGAGAGTCTCCTTCTTTCTCTGTGAGCACGTTTCCTACAGTATACTTTTGTTTGTGATGTTCCCTGCTGCTATGATGCCCTCTCTCCTCTGTGTTCTATCCAAACGGCACTTTCTTCAAGGTATTTCTGGAGTCTCATTTCTTTATCCATTATACCCTTTACTCTGCAGCCCTTGTATTTCCTGTGCTCTGCCAATTGGCCACCTTAACTTTATAGCCATCTTAAAATACTACATGCACCTTTGTAGTAAAAATGGTATGTATTTATTTCTTCCCAAAGGGAAGAAGGGCAATAAGTCTATCTGTTCAATCAAGGATTCAAGGTTCACTGCAAACTGCTGGATTACAGTAGTATTATTATCTGTCTTTTTCTGTTAGTCCATTGGCAATAATGAATTAAAATAAAATCCTTTATAATGTTGGTGGGTAAAACCATCATGTTCTTTGAAGTTTATTGTATGTTGAACATGTTGCAATCATATTTATGGAAATTGATTTGTTCAACAGAACACTACTATCCGAATCTATATAATTTTAAATGGTGGTATAAATGAGGAGCTCATTTATAGGGAGGGATAAGGGGAACTCTGAAAATAATGGATAGCAAAGAATTTGAGCAATGATCAAGACATTTTTAAACTTCTGACTTTTCATCAGCAAACCAAGGACCTTTTGGATTTCTAGCGTTTACAAAAATCAGTGCCACAACCTGAGAACAATTGATGAGTACCATTTTACTTAGGAGTCAGTCATTTATTTCCCATAATTGAGAAGGTAAAGTACTTTGCTTTAATGAGTTCATTAATTCCACAAATGTTTATGAATACTCAATCCTTCCTCATTTTCGAATTAAGTCCCAGGGATAGAAGTAAGAGAATTTGCTTAAATGTCTTAGTCAATGCAGGTTACTATAACAAAGTGTCACAGGATGAGTAGCTTACAAACAACAGAAATTTATTTCTCATAATTCTGGAGACTTGAGATCAGACCAGCATGGTGGGGTTCTGCTGAGAGTTATCTTCAAGGTCGCATAGGTCAACTTCTTATATTCTCACTACACAAAGGAAAGGAATGCAAGAACTCTCCGGGGTCTCTTTTATAAACACACTATCCCATTCATGAGGGCTCTGCCCTCATGCCCCAATCACCTCCCAAAGGCCCCACCTCCTAATATCATCACCTTCGGCATTAACTTTTCAGCATAAGCATTGTGGAGTGACACATTCAGAACAGTGCAGTATGGTATCATAGAATGGAGTCTAAGTCTTGAAGTCCTTCAGATCTGGTGCCAATCTCAGTTTAATGCTTGTGTCTATGGAACCATGGGAAATTACCTAAACCTCTCTGAGGTTCGTAAGGTAAGCATAGAGTATAAAACTGGTTTTCAATATTATTTATAATAATAAATGTAGAATAATCTTATTGTAATGATTGTGAAAGTACAATCCTCTTTTGGCTGGAGATGGGCTAGTCAGTACAGATAGGCATCTAAATAAATAATAACAAAGCATTGTGTTAAGAAATCAAAGAAGAAAGTTACCAAGCTTTGCATCTGGAGTGGGGGATGTTAGCAAAGACAGCACAACAGATGATATGAGTTGAATCTTGCAAAATAACTTTCTAGGCTGACTCATGATGGCAGGACCTACCTTCTAGAAAGAGGCCTGAAAACATGGTAAGTCATGTTACATTTAAGAAACAACAAATAATTGAGTATAGAGAGCACATCATTTGTGAGAAAGCAGCAAAAATGAGTGTGGGTGTGGCACAGTCACGCCAGTGACATGAGTGCTACCTAAACATTGCTGATTGAACAGTAGATGAGGAGAGAAAGATCAAATTGTGGAGACTTTATATTTCATGAAAAGCTGTTTGGTTGGCCAGTGGGCACCCTTGGAAGAAATGAAGCACAAGAGTGGCATGATCCTATTTAAATGTTATGAAGATCACTGACACCACTTAACCTGAACTGGGGATTCTTCAAAAAGTCATTTAAGAAATATTGAAGATCTAACCCCATGTAGTGGTGATGAGTTTGGAAGGGACAACATGGTAATTAAATGAGGGTAGTGAAGAAATGAGGACTCTAAGTTGAATTTCAGATGGTATTATAATGATTTAGAGGTAAGTAACTGGTACTGAGAGTTAAAGTCAGGATTACAGGAAGCAGAACAGGTTTTGAAGAAAAGATGACTTAGCCAGTTTTATCAATTTTGAGTTTGAGAATGGTTTGAAATATTCATGTTGAGGGGCCTAATAGGCACTTAGAAACCCAATGCTAGAGCTCATCAGAGTGACCCAATTAAGATACAAATCTGGGAATAATTAGTATCAGTGAGTTTAAGTGGAGTCCAGCAAGGAAATTATGACAAGGAAGGTGAAAAGAGGACTGAGGACAGAACCCAGAGAACCAGCAAACTTATAAGAAGGTATATATTGTGTAGCATTGCCAAGAAGGAGACTGAGAAGAGTATTCTGGAAGATAAGAATTAAGTAACATGTGAGACATGTCAGGAAGAAGAGTGAGATTGACAGTTTTAAAGGCAGTCACACATAAAGTATTACAAAAATAAATTTGGCTGTCAATGATGTGGTAACTAGGAAGTTTTGGGTGACTATAGGAAAAGCTCTTTTAGTGGAATGATGGTGTCATGGGCCAAATAGCAGTAGGTTTGCAAGAAGCTGGAGTGACGAACTGAAGCCAGAGTTATACTTAACTAGGATAGTAGGAGCAAGGAGAATAAATAAATACAGGGCAGAGAGATTCCAAAAGGTTTGGCTTTGTATTTGTTTATTCATTTTTTAGGATGAATGGAATTTGAATATATTTATCTGATCACATTCACTAACTTCACAGGCTGCCTCATGCTATTTGGTCTATAAATCACAGTAAAGAAGGAACCTCCCAAACCATGAAGGTTGCTTGGATTTCTCTTTCTCTCTTTCCAGTTGGAACAGCGTGATAAATTCACCTGTGTGATATCTTTCTCAGTCCAGTGAAAAGTCGTGTCCTGGGGGATGTTTTGTGACACCATAAATGTATTTTTAAAGGAAGTATACATGTATACCATCGTCACCCAGAAATTTTGAAAAGATTTCGTCAGGGAGTGTGAAAACTCACTGAGAATTTATATGGACATAGCTAGGACTGTTTGCATGATCCCCACAAAAGAGAATATCCTTGTTAATAATCTACTAATCAATGTGTTCTTTTCTCATGCTTCTAGTGCGGAATAGCTCTTGACCTTTGTTCTTTTTTTGTTAATTTTAAAATTTGAAGTTTCATTGCACCCTCAAAGAAAATTCTAAGTAGAACAGCTTTTAAAAAATAACTTCCCCCCTAACTTTCTTCATTAAAAAAAGAAATCCTCATACAGGAGGTGTATTCACTCCTACCACTGTAAACCAAAGACATTTTAGGCATTTTATTTCCAATGCTACAGAATGGGATAAATCTATTATAATTCTTAATGAGACTAGATCTAAGGAGAAACTATAATTTTTCCACAGGAAATTCAAAGTGTACTTGGTCTGTCCAGAAAGTATCCAGCCATGTAATATGAAAAATAGAGGCATATATGGCTGGATTTTTTCCAGACAGCCCTCTTATGTACCCTTTGTTTACATACTATAACTCTCTTATATATTATATTGCTAAGTAGACATATCGCCTTACATTAAAAAAAAAAAAGAGTTTCCTTGGTCAAGATGCTCACTAAATGTTCAGAGTTTTTTCCTTTGCTCTTTAGTTTTCTTATTTTCCCCCAAAT
Organism: Lyroderma lyra; assembly: GCA_004026885.1. NCBI lineage: Eukaryota > Metazoa > Chordata > Mammalia > Chiroptera > Megadermatidae > Lyroderma > Lyroderma lyra. The sequence goes on from PVJL010003383.1 coordinate 110,105, forward strand.
TTATATTTTCTCAGTAAAAATCACCCCTTATAGTGTGATGACAGGAATTGTGGTAGGAAAGCTATTATTTTAAGTAACCTGACATGCTTCTTCCTCTGTAGCTCAGGTTTCAGCCATTAGGCACACATGCAGTATGATCTAATAGTTACTGTGTAATAAATACAGAATGACTCTGAATCCAACAGCCTTGAACAAATCCTGTCCACATTTACTAGCTATATGACATTCAGCAAGTTACTTAAACTTTCTGTGCTTCAGTGTCTTCCTCAGTGAAATGATATAATAATGGCACCTACTTCATATGAGTCTGACAAGTTTGCAAACTCACCCTAAAAAAAGAGCTACATACCTCACTGCTGAATATCATTACAGTCACTTGGGAAGCTATACACCAAAGCCTGCACCTAGTCCACTCTTCAAAACAATTTTGGAACTCTTTCTGGAATGGCCATCAGAGCTGTCATATTACCCTTAATGTCCTGAATGCCATCAAAATGTCTCCCTTTCAATGCTTCCTTTATCTTCTGGTAAAGAAAAATATTATTGTGAGCCAGATCAGGTGAGTAGGAAGGGTGTCTCAACACAGTTAGTTGTGTACTGGCTGAAAACTCCCGCAGACAGTGCTGTGTGAGCTGGTGCATTGTCCTGATGCAAGAGCCATGAGTTGTTAAAGTTCAGGTCATGCAGCTTTTTCAGCATTTCCAAATAGTAAACTTGGTTGATTGTTTGTGCAGTTGGTACAAATTCATAATGAACAATTCCTCTGATATCAAAAAAGTTTAGCAACATCGTTTTGACTATTGATTTGGACTGATGGAACTTTTTTGGTCGTGGAGAATTGACTGACTTCCATTTTGCATGTTGACACTTGATTTCAGAATCTTAACTGATACACCCATGTCTCATCACCAGTGAGAACACAACACAAAACATCATCTTGCCTCTCCAAAAGGTCTTGGCAAACTTCAGCTCTCCTTTGCTTTTGTTCATTGGTGAGCTCCTTCAGGACCATTTTGGCACACACCTTTCTCGTGCCAAGATTTTCAGTGAAGATTTTCCTATTGATTCTCTATCAATGTTTCCTTGGTCTGCTATGCTTCTCATCGTCATCTAACTATTATTTTGACACACAATTCAATGAATGTTTGTAATGTGTCATCAGTTCTGTTCATTACTGGCCACCCTGACCTCTCTTCATTGATGCTTTCTCTCCCCTCAGAAAAATGTTTAATCCATTTGTACACTGTCATTTTCTTCATGGGTTTATCCCCATTAACTTGGACTAAAATGTCCCTGATTTCACTTCCACTCTTGCCAAGTTTAACAAGAAATTTAAAGTTTGTTCGTTGCTCTAATTCAAGCTCCGACATTCTCACGACAGCATACAAAAACATGCAACGATAATGAATGCCACTCAGCAAGACACCGCCACATTTTTTGTTGATGCAAATGCGGAAAATTTTGATAACAGTGGCTTAAACACACAGGGAATTATTTTTCCCACATTAAATAAAAAAAAAAAAGAAAGATCTGGAGGAAAGTGCTTTTGGTATTGGGTTAGTGTTTTAATTATTTCAGCCGTGTTGTCTTTGTGAATATTTCAGCCTTTCCTTTTGGTTGTTGGCTAATGGTCAAAAGATGACTCTTAAATGGACAGATAGCATGTCAAAGTTCAAGATAGGAAAAAGTAGTGACTGGCAATTCCAAGTATGTCCTTCATCAAAAAACCGAAGTCTCCCTGGAGGTTCCACGTGGCTTCTTGGGAAGTGGGAGTCGTATATAATTGTCCAGCCTCTAAAGTGAAGAGGACAAGAGAAAATAGGGGTGTGAGTGTCTGATGAGTTACTGAACAATGTTCAATGCAGTTATTCAGAAATTGTTTGTTGCAAAGCCTACAAACTAAGCTAAATAGACCTGTTACTTGCTTTAATTTTCACTGCCCTTAAAGAATGCCATTTTCTAATTCTGCTTTACATGTAATCAAATATTATAATAGTAGTATGTCACTCAACCTTTTTTCCTAAAAGGAATATATGAATTCCACTAATGCCAGATTTGATACCAGAGATAGAATAGTTTGGTTTGTTGTTGTGTTATTGTTTCTACTTGAACTAAGATATTCTCTTTGATAGCGAGTGTTTATTGCTTAGAATGTGATCGTTTTGCATTACTGAATCCATACATAAATTATTTTATAGATAAGAAGGTAAAGCATATGTTCTCATTTTCAAATCCTTAGCCTAACGGTTTTGAAGCAATTCCCCAACCATTCTGGAGTCTTACATTTGAACATACAACACTTATTTTTCTTGAATTTGATTCTGTAATAATGTGAGGTACTAAGTGCTAAATGTTTGCTGACATTCCAATCTTTGTTTTTCCTTTGCATCGAGTTTTAAAAGATAGCAACAAAGTGGGAAGAGATACATTTCTCCAATTCATTGTGCTCCTTTATTGTTCCAGGCATTTTTGGACAGAAACTGGAAGATACTGTCCGGTATGAGAAGAGATACGGGAATCGTCTGGCTCCAATGTTGGTGGAGCAGTGCGTGGACTTCATCCGACAAAGGGGGCTGAAAGAAGAGGGTCTCTTCCGCCTGCCGGGCCAGGCTAATCTGGTTAAGGAGCTCCAGGATGCCTTTGACTGTGGAGAGAAACCGTCGTTTGACAGGTAAATTTCTAGATTTTACTAACCATCTTTTTTTGAGAAATTCAAGCTGAAGCAAAAGGATGCCATGAGCTGAGATGGCATGATCTTAGTTGACGTACTAGTTTAGATGATGGGTTACATGGCCACACCAAAATGGATTGTTTTTATAATTGCAGAGTCAAAAATTTGATGTTTTTGATGTCTTTCTTTCCTATGGTTTTTTCCCTTCCTTAGGACATCGTTATTGATTTTTTTCCTTTGGTTCTAAATGAAAACTGTATTTAACTTTTGCACTAGAAAAGTGAACTTTTAAAATAAGCATCTTCTCTTGTTTGACTTCATTTTAATTCTTTCAGTTAAGGGATATTAAAAGTATTGATAGAGACTGGGATATTAGCAATGTAACTAAAAGATAACTATTTTTATAATAATAATGAAAGCATTATAATTGTAAATACATCCTCTCCTTAAGCTAGAATCAATTTACAAAAACACAAAAAAACAATAAGAAGTATAACATGGTGAAATTTAAGAAATAATGGAAATTTCATTAAAAAAGTATAAAGTGAGTTAGGAGTTACACACTATTAATATTTTGTGAATTACCTCTTCTTCTTTGCTTTCATTTAGTAGAAAAATAATTTTTATCCTAGTATTGTTAATTTAACATTGTGTAGCAAAGATTTTTCCATATTAATAGTTGAAAAATGCCCTTTAGGTCCAGTATAGTTTAGCTTAACATTTTATCATTGGCAACCTCTGTAGGCATAATTTTTAATATCTAAAATTCCCCTCTACATATAAATGTTCATAACCATTTCACTATTATTGAACATTTTTATTGTGACTTTTTTCTCTGTTATAAATAATGTAGTGAGTATGCATTCACATGAATAATTTTCATTTTTGGATTATTTCTTTAGCAGAGATTCTCAGTATTGGACTTTGTGAATAAGGATAGCCTTCATACTTGAAAATTCAAAACTACTACATATTCTTTCTCCTTGAAAATACAGAATTAACACATGGATAGACACAGATCTAAAGAACAGATAGAAGAGAAGAGACTTAAATACATAATATGAAATGAAGGAAGCATCATGGAGAGTTTGGGCTCTCAATAATAATCCAAGAAATGCACATTAAACTATTGAACGCCCTTTTACAGGTCACAGTCAAGAAGTTCTGAACAATGATAATACTCAGTGCTGGTAAGCTGTGCTGAGATAGGCACCTGATGATGAGAGTGCGAATTATTACACTCTTTGTAAAGAAATCTGGTAATACATTTCAAGACCCTTTAAGCAGGAAATTCTAGTCCTAGAAAAAAAAGCATGTATGTGGGAATAAACTTAACTGCAAAGTAGCTTATTATCATTTTCATAGTAGTAAAACACGAACATTAATTTATTATCACCAACAGTGGAGTATTGTAGTGTGCTCATATAATAAAATAATACAAAGTTATTATAATTTTGGAAAAATGCTAATTTACATGATAAATGGAAATAATAAGTAGAAAAATAAGACAGAATCAATTAAGTGATTAAATTGTACCTATTTACAAAAAGGTATTACAGGCAGTTTATAAAGATTCATAAATTCCTTCTAAGAGAGAAAAATTAGATGTGGAAGTAAAGAATTGAATTTAAAACTAGGGTCAGAAAACAAACTTCAAGACTGCAGATATACTTTTTGTAGAGGAGCCACATATCTTATTTCACACTTAAAAAAAATCAGTAGTTACATAGTTTAGGCTTGTCCATAAGATATAAGCAATGATTTATCTAGGAGAAATAAAATGTTTTGGTTCCAAAATTAAAAAGAACTGTGTTCATGGAATCCTGGAATCCTCATAATAAAATCTGTATAACAAGATACACATTTACAATGAATTGCATTTGATGTTGATAAATTTTAATGGCCTTTTTCTTATAGTTACATGTGGCCTAAATATATGCAGATGGCATTCTAGCAAAGCATATTTATTTATTAAAAATTATTTTGCTATAGACACTTAGCATTTGGTTCTTATAACAGATCTTTGCCAACATGGGAAATAGAGGGATACTTTGTATCTTTTAGGATATCTGTAAGAAGAGATATGCCTTGGAAACAATTATCTTTAAATCAGGTTCTTGATATCCACAGGTTCCAAATGAAATATAGTGCAATCTTTATATAAAATGTCATCCCAATTATTAAAATGTATATATTGATTTTTTGTATGAAATGCATCACACCTAAACAGACTGAAGAAACTGCAAGAGAAGATAAACATTGATTTTATGACAGAATGAATGATTTCCCCTTTTTTATACTTTCATTTCAATAAGCATATATTATTTTTATAATCAGAATTTTAATGAGAAAGATCTTAATTACTTGACAATTTCATGCTACATAAAAATGTACTTATCTTTTAATTTTGAAGTGTAATTACAGAAGCTACCTGTTACTACAAAAGCTATAGAAGAGACTTGCAGAGAGGATTTCAGAGCCAGGCCCAATCGGGCCATGTTGCTAGCCTACTTTGAGAATAAGGAGACTGTTGTTCATTTACTTAGTCCTTCATTGTTTCAGATTTCTACAGTTGCATAACCAACCACCCCAAAACTTTGTTGTAAACAATAACAGCCAAACTACTTATTTGTGATTCTGAGATTTGGGCAGGACTTGGTCAGGGTGTGCTCATTTCTCCACGTGGTGTTAATTAATGCAGATCAATTAGGTCTGAAAAATCTAAGACTCTTCCCTCACGTGTCTGGAGGCCAGTCTGAAATGGTGAAAATGGGTGTTGGCTGCTTGGGCCTCTCTCTCTCTCTCTCTCTCTCTCTCTCTCTCTCTCTCTCTCTCTCTCTCTCTCGTCTCACATCCAATAGAGCTTCCCTTCATGTGACCTTTATTTCTAACAGATTATTCAGACCTATTGGCATGATGGGTCAGGGCTCCAAAAGAGTGCAAATGGAAGCTTGTAAGCCTCACGAGTGCTAGGTGCCGATGACACAGTGTCACCTCTCGTACATTCTATTGGTCAAAGGAAGTCAAAGGACAGGGTCGGCCTAGATTTGAGAGGAAGGGAAATAAATTCCACCACGTGAGGAAAAGAGTAGAGAAGGAAGGAAAAACCTATTTGGGAGTAAATCACTCTAGTTTTAAAGTCTAAAAATCGAGAATCACTATAGCTTTAAAGTCTAAACATCAGGAATCAAGTGGAGTAAATCCCCTTTGTTGTTCTTTTTCAAGATTGTTTTGGCTCTTCTAGGTCATTCGCAACTTCATACAAATACTAGTATAAGCTTGTCGATTTCTACAAAAATGCCTATGAGGATTATGATTAAAATTTTCATTGAATCTAGAAATCATTTGGGAGAAAACTGTTATCTCAAAAATATAAAATTTTCTACTTCATGAATATGGTCCATCTCCCCATCACATTAGGACTTAAGTATTTCGACAATGATTTGTAATTATCAATGTAACCTCTCGCTCTATTTTAAGTTTATCCTTAAATATTTAATGTTTATAGAGATTTCTGTAAGTAATATTTTTATATTCAATTCTCTAATTGTTCACTGCTAGATTATACAAATATAATTGATTTTTAAAGTAAATATCTTTTGTCCTACAAATTCAGCATAATACAAACTTCAGGTTCATTTTTTAAGTCCTAATGGGCTTTTTGTAGATCTCTTAGGATTTTCTATATACATGATCTTGTGTACAAAATGAGAGTTTATTTCTTACTTTTCAATAGGTAAGACTTGTATTTATTTTTCTTGCCTGTTGTTATTTGCTAAAACTCTTCTGCAATAGCTGTGAGTGGACATAATTTCTTGTATATAGAGGGAAGTTTTCGGTCTTTTGCTGTTAGGTATGATGATGGCTATAGGTTTTTTGTAAATGACTTTTATCAGATTTGAAGATGTCTTTGTGTTTACAGTTTCCTGACAGACTTTTTTAAAATGAGAGAATTGAATTTTATTAAATCCACTTTTTTTGCATTTATTGAAGAAATAATATGATTTTCCTTTTTTGTAATATTAATGTAATTAGTTACATTAATTGATTTTCAAATGTTCAACCAACTTTACATTCCCAGAATAAACCATATTTGGTTGTGGTATGTTATCCTTTTTATATATTGCTATATCTGCCCTGCAAATAATATGTTAAGGCGTTTGGCACCCATATTGACCTGTAAATTTCTTATACTGTCTTTGACTAGTTTTGTTATCAAAGAAATTCTGGCCTCAGAATTAGTTGGAAAGTGTCCCCTCTACCTCTATTTTCTGAAAGTATGTGAGTTTGTATTATTTTCTTCACAAATCTTTAGTAAAATTTGTCAGTGACATCATCTAGTCTGAGGTTATCTTTGTGGGACAGTTTTTAGAAATGGTTTTAATTCTTGTGCCAATTTTGTTAATTCGTATTTCTCATGAAATTTGCTCATTACATATAACTTTTCAAATTCATTGTTGTGGTTTATTATATTCCACTTCACTTTATTATATTATTTTTGTGACGTCTGTAGATGTCCCCACTTCTACTTCTGATATTAGCAATTTTTTGCATGATTTATTCTCATAATAAGTCTATCTAGTGTGTTATCCATTTTATTAAACTTTTAAAGGAGCCAGTCTTACTGGCATTGCTTTTCTCTCTTTTCTTATTTTACTTTTCTGTTATCCTTGGTAGTTCTTCTTTCCCTGTTGGTTGTTCTTTGTTTACTCCTGTGGAGTTTTACCCTCTGTGTGCTCATCTTTGTATTTAGACAAAGAATCAAGAAGGCTTCTATGTAGATTTCAAGAAGCATTTTTTTTAAAAGAAGCTCTCCTCTAGTATTCTACCTCACAAGTTCCAGCTGTTTCCATCTCCTCAAATTGCCATCTCTGTGTCCTTAGCTCAGTGGCATTGTTCTCTATTTAAGGTCCCCATCCCTGTCCCGGGGTCTGAAGCAATCATGACTTATTTTATACCACGGTGTTGAGGGTCACATTTTTGCACCATTTGTTGTCCAATGCTTTAAAAACAGTTGTTTCGTATAGTAGACTAGTTTTATCATTTTTTTAATAGCAGATCTGATGCCTGTTACTCTGTAAAGTTTGTGAGCAGATTGTCCTCCTCAGCAGTTCTGAAATCCTGCTGGACACATAGTGTCAGGGCCTCTTCCTTGGGTCGGGAAGTGTCCCTAGTTAGGGCTTGGTTCTCTCACCTTTGGCTCTTCTCCACTCTGGTGTACTCTCTCAAGTCTTGGTTCTGCTCTGTGAGATTTCTTTCCTTTTCCATAACAAATGGCTCTTATTTCTTCTTGAATAGTTTCTCAGCCTACTTCCTGCCCATAAAAAGTTGGGGGCCCACAGTTTCTTTTGGTTTTGAACTGATACTGTCTTTTTTATTCCAAGTTGCCATAATTCCTTTGCAAATCTTGCAGGTATTGAAATACAATGCACTTGCTGATAGAAAGCCACTCCCACACAGCTCTGTGTTAGGCTCTTCTACATTTGGTCTATGAGTCAGGGTGCTGTAAAATAATGTTAAGATTCTTCTAAATCCTTTTGTATTCCTGAAAGAGTCTGTGAAGTGCTACCTTAACTCTTCCAGAGTTTTTACAAGTGGTTTTACAGCCACACGTGTCATAAATGTAAACAAAGTTCTTTAACTTAAGATCATGTTTTACTGCATTTTTGCTCTATGGCCATTTCTTTCTTTTTTTATTGTTAGACTTATTGGGGTGACATCTGTTAGCAAGGATTACATAGGTTCCAGGCGTACAATTGTACAGTGCATTGTCAGCTTGTTGTGTAATAAGTTCACCACCCAGTGTGAGTTCTCTTTCCATCACCTTATATTTGGCTCCTCCTCCCTCTTCTCCCACCCCCTACCACTCTTCCCAGCCTTTCCCCTTTTGTCCCCAAATAAACAATGAACTATTGATTGTGTCCATGGGGTTTTTGTTTGTTTGTTTTTTCTTTGTTGCTTTCAGTTTTATATTCCACATATGAGTGAAATCATAAAGTTTTTGGTTTTTTCTGTCTGGCTTATTTCACTTAGCATGATGATCTCCAGGTCCATCCATTTTGTTGCAAATGGCAGTAGTTCATCTTTTCTTACAGCTGAGTAATATTCCATTGTGTATATGTACCACAGCTTCTTTATCCAGTCATCTGTCGGAGGGCACTTTGGTTGTTTCCATGTTTTGGCCTCTGTTAACAGCACTGCGATGAACATTGGGGTACATAAGTCATTGTGGACTAAGATTTTCATGTTTTTTGAGTAGATCCCCAGAAGGGGGATTGCTGGGTCATGTGGTAGCTCCATTCCCAATTTTCTGAGGAACCTCCACACTGCCTTCCACAGTGGTTGTACCAGTTTGCACTCCCACCAGCAGTGTACCAGAGTCCCTTTTTCCCCACACCCTCTCCAGCACTTGTTATTCCTTGTCTTGTTGATAACAGCCATTCTCACAGGTGTGAGGTGGTATCTCATTGTGGTTTTGATCTGCATTTCCCTGATAGCTAATGAGGATGAGCGTGTTTTCATATGTCTGCTGTCTATGGCCATTTCTTGCTTTAAGAATCTTTTGCCAGCTGAAGAGACTGTCCTGGGACCATTATAATTTTTTTAAAATTGTTCTTCAACGTTGAACAGTCTGTTCTTTAGCTTCCTCAGGAACATTTCCTATGCTCCTAGTTACTGAAGTTGATAGTCTTGCTCATTTTTCCACCACTGCTTTAGAAGCACTTACCAATTTTCTCATTGCTGTTCCAGCTTTTACTGATAGTCTCCTAACTGTCCAGATTCTGACTGGTCCCAAAGCCAATGCCATATGTTTTGCATTTTTGTTGCAGTAGCACCTAATGTTTGGTACCAGTAACTGTTTCAGGTGTCACCCCAAACATTTTTGGCTTTAAGCAACAACATTTTCATACCCTGTTTTTGAGCATTGCTCAGCAGAGCTGCCTTGCCTGTGTTGAACATGGGCTCCATTACTGCAATCTAGTGTAGCTGCAGTAGCCAAGAGAGCTTCATTCAATGCCTGTGCCTAAGCTGGGGCAGCTGAAAAGGCTGATGATGGCTACTTGAGCTTCTCTCTTTCTCACTGTACTCTTGTTTCTTTTAGGGCTTCTCTCGTTAGCCAGTTGTTGGAACTCTTTACACAGTGTCTCAGAACTTAAAAACAAGAGCGAAGTTACAAAGACCATCTATTAAGGGCTAGACCCAGAACTGGTACAATGCCACTTTTACTGAACACCATTGGTCAAAAGCAAAGCATAAGGCCAAGTCAGCATAAAAGGGATCAGAAAATCAATGCTTCTTTTTCGTGGAAGGAGTAGCATACATGTATAGGAATGAGAGAAATTATTGACAGTCACTTTTGGAGACAATAAATCTCATTCATTATTTCAGCAAATAATTTTGGAGTGTTTACTATGTCTTAGACACTCTTCTAGGTAAAAAAGACAGACAAGGTCCCTTCTTTTCTGGGGTGTGTACTACTAGTGATGGGCAGGTAAACAATAAACAATCCATATATAAATAATTTCAAAGAATGATAAGTAAATGATATGTCAGTAAATGAAGTGGTAGAGACACACATTTCTTTCCTGAAGATGTAACATTTGGATTTAGCCTCAATGACAAGAAGCTTGCCATAGCTAAGATATGGTGGCAGCACATTGCAGGTACAATAGCAAATCCAAAGGCCTTGAGGCAAACATCTTAGCTTGTTTAAAGAACATAAATTTATGGTGGCTGGAATACAATGAGTGGTGAGTAGAATCCTCAGAGATGAGGTAGAAGAGGCTGATGATCTATAACCCAATAGTTTATAATGAGACATTTAGTTTTTATGCTAAGTGAAATAGAAATCCGTTGAAAGATTTTCAACAAGTAAATGAAATAATTCTAGGTATGTCTTTAAAAAATGTCACTCTGTAAAGGAAAACAACTATTTTTTCATTAGTTCACCCACAGAACACTGCTCACACCAAATATGTGGGTTTATCTACACCAAGCAATTCTCCAATTCCCAGTAGACAACAACTGGGCGTCCTACAATTTAATTCAATTCTGATACGAACTGTCTGAGTTAGCACAGACCTCACAGATTAAGGGCTCAGTTCCAGCAGAGTGCTCCTCGCCATTCAGATGCCATTCACGAGTCCCAGGTTGTCTGTCACCTGTACTTCTGACCATCCAGCTACACGTCAGAGGTGCCTCGAATTCAGTAATTTGCTAGAACAGCTCACAGAAATTGAGAAGACAATTTATTTACTCGATTACTTGTTTCTTATAAAAGGATACAACTCAAGAACAGGCAGATGGCAGAGAGGCATAGGGCAGAGCTTCCTTGTCCTCACTTGACATGCCACCCTCTCAGCATGAAGATGTGTTCACCAACCCAGAAGCTTTCCAAATCCCTTAGATTGAGGTGTCTCACGGAGGCTTCATTACACTGGCATGATTGAGTATGTCCTTGGTCACTGGTGGCTGAACCGACTCTCTTGTTTCTCTTCCCTCCCCAGAGATTAATGGGCAAGACTAAAAGTTTCAACCCTCTAATCACATGGCTGGTTCCTCTGATGTCTCTCCCTCCGCCCCATCCCCCTATCCATAGGAGCTTTCTAAAGGTCACCTCATTAACAAAAAATCACCTGTGATTGAGAGGAGCCTGTTATGAATGACAAAACATTTTCCTTTCACCTTCATCACCATAGAACTATTTCAAGAACAGAGGATAAAAACCAAATATTATAACCCCCCCCAAAATATGCTTCTGTTAGTCTTATTATTTAGGAAATTATAAGAGTTTTAGGAGCTAGAGATGAAACCAAAATATATGTGTATTTCTTACCATATCACAATGTCACTTTCTGGCAATCTGAATGTCATTTTGATAAATTGTCAAGCTTGAGTTTCTCTGAGAGTAGGCATATATGCAAATTACTGGGTTAAGATGATTAATTAAAAAAAATTCCTAGATCCATGAACAATGAAATAAAATGAAGAGAGTAACATATTTGTGGCAAAACATAATTCTAACCTACTCTGGTAGGGGAATAAATAATCTGTAATTTCCCAAGGAGAGTGGCATTATTTTCCAAAACATGTCCTAGTGGAGTATTCTGCCCATAGAGTTTTTTAGTTAATTGGATGAGTTTGAAATCCATGACCAAGTCTTAGCTCAGGTTTCAGTTTTGGGGATGTGAAGACAAACTGCCTGGGGACATTTGCTAGTTCAAGTTAATTTCACCAATAGTCACCATCAGAATGATAATTTAAAAAAAAAAGAAAGAATATACATTAAAGTTAAAAGTTATACAGATTATGCATAATATTTTGAATAGGTATTAGGATGTGAACAAGGTACAGAAGTTTTTCTTTGTAAAATATAATTTAAAAAACCAGAATGAATAAATATTTTCCCATATTAATTCTAATAATGTTTATATCTCACTAAAGAGAACACAGGAATTAGCTTTTGTCTTTATTAAAATCTGTAAAGAAATTCTCACAGAAATTCTGCAAAGATAATCTCTAATTTTAATATTAAGGCCTAATATTATTGTAGCTTTAATATTAAAGCCTAAAATTTGATTTTAAGGTAAACTTTTTAAATAACATTTTAAAATTATAACAGTATAAGGTGATATTAAATTTTAACTTTAATATTGTTCAAATCATTTTAAATTATAACATTTTTTATATAATTTAGAATTTGGAAGAATATAAAAAGGAAAGATGACTGTTTCAAAATTGAACTATCCAGAGGGCTATTGCTATCTATAAAATAAAACAAAGTAAATTTGTAGAGAGTTAGACATAGATATATCAAAATACAGGTATGTATATATTGGAATCACAGTTTTTACATCTTGCCTTTTCTTATTAACACACAAGTACTATCATGGACAACTTCCCATGTTACTTAGTAATTTTTAAAAACATGATCTCAAGGTCTATATAATAATTCATCATACAAGATCTGACACTTAAGTTTGTGAACTTGCTACCATGCACTTATGTTGGCAGCGCTGTACGAACAACTCAGTAATGTTTCATAACCTTGGTATATCTGTGTATCATGGCTGTGTTCATGTAGATACGTCAGGATGTCTTGCTGAGTGGTGTTCATTATTGTCATTGTCTGTTTTTTGCGTGCCCTCATGAGAATGTTGGAGCTTGAATTAGGGCAATGAACAAACATTACATTTCTTATTAGATTTGGCAAGAGTGGAAGTGGAATCAAGGACATGTTCGTCCAAGCTTATGGGCATAATGCCATGAAGAAAATGGCAGTGTATGAATGGATTAAATGTTTTTCTGAGGGGAGAGAAAGCATCACTGATGGAGAGAGTTCAAGGAGGCCAGTAACTAGCAGAACTGACAAAAACATTTAAAAAATTTATTGAATTGTGCATCGAAATTGTCAGCTGACTGTGAGAAGTATAGTAGACCAAGTATCGATAGAGAAACAGTTAGGAAAATCTTCACTGAAAATGTTGGCATGGGAAAGGTGTGTGCAAAAATGGTCCTAAAGTACTCACTGATGAACAAAAGTGAAGGAGGGTTGAAGTTTGCCAAGTACTGGAACGCTTTCCCTACTCATCTAATCTGGTACCCAGTGACTTTTTTCTTTCCCCGAAGATAAAACATTGAAAGGAAGACATTTTGATGGCATTCAGGACATCAAGGGTAATACAATGACAGCTCTAATGGTCATTCCAGAAAAAGAGTTCCAAAATTGTTTTGAAGGGTGGACTAGGCACTGGCATTGGTGCACAGCTTCCCAAGGGGAGTACTTCAGAGATGACCGTAGTGATATTCAGCAATGAGGTATGCAGCACTTTTTCCAGGATGAGTTCATGAACTTAATTGTCAGACCTCATATCAGTACATTGGTTTGTTTAATTCTGTCTCTGTTGTCTTCAGTGTTTTATACACATCAGTCCTATGCTGACGAGCATCTGTTGTTCATAAATCAACCTGTGCTTTTAAAGCTATGGATCTATTTGGAAGATAATATTTTATAGTTGAATGAGAAGAAATATTTTGTCCTGTGGGAGAAAAATATAGTTAGAAAAAAAGAAATTTGGAACACACACTGTTTGCATTCAGAAAAGTTACAAGTGCATGTGCCCACTTTTATTAAACTATGTCCTTTCTGTTCTTCTTTTAATTATATCAAATATTATTTTTCCAGTTCTAGGGTTCAAGTTTAAGACTTTTATGTATGTATAACATTGTTTTTACAGTTATATGACATATTCTTACTGATTTCTTCATCAAAATGAATTTTATGAGAAAAAACATTTTCAATGACCTAAAAAAATTGTATATTATCAGTTTATGTCAACTATAAAATACAACAAATATTGTAGTTCCTAATAAGTCTTTTCTTCATTCTTTCTATTTAGGAATAAAAACAATTTAAAACTCAACATTTTATTAAACTTCCCCCCATAGAAAGGACACGATGAAAAGAGAGTGTGTAAAATTAAATTAGAAGCCGAATGTTATTTCACTTGTAAAGCTCTCCAGATGGCATCAGCTGTGAAAGATACATTTTGGGAGAGCTGGGACTATAGAGTTACGAATGACATTGTAGCTGTCACCCTCATTGCATTAATTGTTTGGCAACAAGATAACTATGCACTTACAACATAGCCTTCTAGAACAAGGACAGAGGCTGTATGCAGCCAGTGATTTTAAACATTCTGTCCAAGAATCCCATAAAACAGCTGCTGTCCGAGGTACCCCATCTGCCCTCTCACATACCCGGTTCATTCTGCCCCTGCCCCTCCTTCTCTTCTTCTCCCCTTTTGTTTATGTTTTATTTATTTTGGTGACTCAATTAGGACCACTAAACAACTGCAAGTCTACAGAAACAAAATTAAAACCCTAATATTTAGAAGACAGAAAAGCCAGGCACATATTTTAATTTTAATCTCTAGGTAGCAGTATAGTATTGAACATTACTGACCTGAGTTACAAGCAGTGAACTTGAAAGTGGGGAGAACTGCAGACATAGTAGAGACTCTCAAACATTAGTTTCCATAAGAATGACCGGTAGAAATATCTCAGGATTCAATTGCCTAGACCCCATTGGCTGTTGTTCTGATTTAAAAGGTGGAATAGTGCCTAGGAATCTGCACTTCAGACACATCCTCTGGTGATTTTTATGTGTATAGTCCTCAAATCATAATGGGAAATATAATGCTAGCCAGACTATAGGTTATTGGAGTGTGGGGTAAAGGGAAATTGCTCATTTAAATTAATGTGCCTCAGTTTTCTCGTATAGGAAATGAGAAAAAATCAGCCTCATAACATTATAGGGAGCAAATCATTAGTTACGACTGAGATAGACAAGCATTGTTTTACTGTGAAAAATAAATTAGTTTCTGTGGTACACAGTTGATGTATAAAATTTTTACATTGCGATGTGTTAAAATGGGCCTGAAATTTTAGAACAGCCTGAAAAATATCTCCCTGCACCTTTACACTCCAATCCACATGGGAACTCAGAAACTTGGAGTTCAGTAAAGAAAAAATTATACGGTTACAGAGCATTTGTATCAGAATGCAACTAGAAGACCTAAGGGTAGGTTTCAGTGCAGGAAAGTGGAGGAAGCAGGTAGTCATTTGAGAGCATGTGGATAGGTAAAGAGTAGGGAAAGCAGAGAAAAGACTCCCAGGAACTTGCCTAAGGTAAGCCCTTGTGGGGGTGAAAAAGATAATTTTCCCTCTACCCTTCTATGCTGTTCTGGTTGTGATGATAATCAAATTAATGTTAAAACAGAGTAGCAGGAGAAGATGGACAAATGTATTACATGTATACATCTGGGGGTTGCGTAAGAACATGGGATCCCAGGATACATTCGGCGTTGAGGCTTACAAGGCCATTCTGGACTAGGCAGAGGGAGGCAGCGGTCTGGAATTTCAAAGGGAAAGGAAGCAATTCACAGGTCAATGAGAAAAAGCGGACATTTGGTAAACCATATTGTGCTGGCCACCCAGGAATGATGGGACACAAAGGGGACTCTGTTGCTGGGATTGTCCCTGTGGCCATACTTAATTCATACATGTGAAGGACAATATGCAAATGTTCCTTTCTTGAAGCAGTTCTTTCCATTGGAATTCCTTTAGACAGGTAAGAGAGAGGTGAAAACAAACCAACAAACGAAAACTCTGCTTGGGTTTGTTGGGCTTTCTTTGCAACTCGAAATAATCTGTATGCCAGGGTGGCACGTTCTGGGGAGACTCATGCTGGACCCCAAACCCTGAATGTATACATGGTAAAGTGGGTCCCTCCCTATTCCAGCATCCTAAAATGATTGTCTGAATTCAAAAGACCAGCCAGCCCTCTAAACGCCTGAACAGCTGTTTAGCTATGGTAGCTCTCATGGTGCCATTTTTTTAATGAAGGTCTTAGACAATATGGCGGCATGACAAGATTTGATAACCATTACCTCAGTACTTCTCAAATGCCTGTCAATCACATAGACCATCATGACTTTAGTCATATCTATGTAATACCTGTACTGGGTTTACTGATATTTTTCTTTAAATTTATCCACTGTTTTTCTTTACCAATGTGGTTGAAAAGGGAGCTATAGGTTATTATTTTTAGTTGAAAACCAATACCATTTACCTTAAATACAAGGTCAATATAGCATACATGCAATGACAACAAAACATATTATTAAATATCAGCTGAATATAGCTGCTTACAGAAGACTCTGACCCTAAGGCCCCCTGGTTATTTGATTAAAAAGGCAGATTGGTAAGTGTTTGTACCACTTTTAACACTTCTCTCATTCCCAACTGATACTTCCTACTTGATACAATCAAGAGAATTGAAAGATAATGTATAATGAACTAATGTTCTTATTTGGTGATTTGATTTCACTTAATATCCTGTGTGTGTAACACCTCACTTGGAATACTCCACACTTTGGGAAATGCCATCACTTCACTCTTCACTTGCTCTGACAGGCCAACCTTCCTAAATGCTTGGCTTCTTATCTAATTTGAACAATGGGTATAATTCACAAGGGCTCCATGAAACCCCCTTGTAAACATAGCACGGTCTGAAAAATTAATGAGCTTTAAGAGAAAATATCTTGTACGTGGAAAATACTCACATAAATGGGTATTTATTAAATATTTTATGTAGGACAGCTTGTTATCTAGAGATCTGTCATGTTTTATTGTGCTTTACTCTCTTGGTGATCTATCTAAAAAGCCAGTACATCTGAAGCTGAGGACATGAGCTTCACTTTATCTTTGAATAAAACTGAGTTCAGTTTATATTTGAATAAATTTGAGCTCACTTCCACTGAAACATCATTGAGTTATGAATAAAAATAGCCAATTAACCAACAAGTTTCCTAGTATTTGGCATATGTATCAGTTATTATTTGTGTACTTCTTCTCAAGGAAGCCATATAAAAATAAGAGGTCAGGTTTTGATGAGACTAAACCCCAGGTCCACCACTTACTACCCATGTTAGCAACCTGAGACTCAGTGCTTAACTTCTCAAAATTCCCAGTTTCCTCATGTGAAAGTAGAAATAATAATACCTAACCCCACAGGGTTGTTTGATGTATTCATAACTCAAAAATAAAACAAAATGGAACAAAAACACCAGGAGTAAATGGCATGATGTAAATAAGACACTTTGCACATTTATTGTCATTGTAAATATCGTGATGTTGATGACAATGATGATTCTAACATTTTATATGATAAACAAAAGTAATATGCTTGAACCTGTGTAACACAGAAACAATGCTTGCCCATAACCTCTGGTGTTTTTATTCCTACCGAAAGATACCTGTAAAGTTTTATGTTCTAAAAGTGCGTGTGTGTGTGTGTCCTATAAGTCAGATTGTAAATATTCTTGCATGAGTTTGGTATAAGTACATTCCTTAAAAGCATATATTTTCTGAAATAAATTTGTTTATTTTACATATCATGTAATTCACCAATTTTTAAGGGTGCAATCATTGAGTTTTAATAAATTCACCAAATTAGGCCACCATTATCATATAGCAGTTTTAGAACACTTTATCACTCAAGTAAGATCACTAATGCCATTTACTGTTATACCAGCAACCATTCCTTCCAGACAACCTCTAATCTTTCTGTCTCTATAGATTTTCCCTTCTCTGTACATTTCATATAAATGAAATTATTTAATATGTGGTCTGTCGCATCAAGGTTCTTTTGCTTAGCATAATACCTTTGAGGTTTGTCTATGTTGCATCATATATCTAGTTTGTTCCTTGCTACTGATGAATAGAATTTCATTTTGTGAATATACTTCACTTTGTTTTTCCATTCATCAGTTGGTAGACACGAAAGTTCGTTTTGTTTCTTGGCTTTCACGAATAAAGAAAATATGAACACAAATGTACAAGTTTTTATGGACATATGTTTTAATTTCTCTGGAAATAGAATTGCTGCGTCACATCTGTTTCACGTCGGAGGGACTGTCAAACTCTTTTCCAAAATGTCTGCACCATTTTACATTTCCACTGTATCAGTATTGCAATTTTTATTCTGGCCATTCTAGTGAGTATGAAATGGTATCTCATTTTAATTTTCATTTCCCTAATATATACAGCTGATGCTGTATATCTTTTTTTTTTTTTTTTTTTTTTTTGCCTTTTTTTTGTATGTGGGTGGCTCTCTGGATGGGAATTGAACTCAGGCCGCAGAGCTGATAGCACCGAAGCCTTAGCCTCTACACCACCAGGGAACTCCCTGTATATCTTTTTATGTGCTTATGGCCATTCATACATGTCCTTTAGAAGGCATATAGCTTTAAAATGTTTGATTTTTCTGATTATATTGATAATTTATTATAAGGAAATGGTTGAAAAATTGCTGAAGAATTATTAGTAATGTTCTGAGAATATCAATTTAGGATTGAGATAAACATGTGTGATACATGGGAGCATGTGTATGTATGTGTATATATACGAGGGCTGTCTCAAGGGCTGTCTGGAAAGCATCCAGCCATGTAATATGAAAATCAGAAGCATTTATGGCTGGATTTTTTCCTGACAGCCCTTGGATGCATACACATACATACACATGCTCCCATGATATCACACATGTTTATTGCAATCCTAAATCAGTATTCCCAGAATATTATCATTGATTCTTTAGAAATTTTTCAATGATTTCCTTATAACAAATTAAGATAATCAGAAAAATCAAACATTGTGTGTGTGTACATTACATATATATATTCATATCTATATATCTATATATATAGTCTTATATATATAGGGTTCAGCACAAATAACGTCCCTTTTTAATGAGCACATGTTCATAAAACCTAGAATACAAAGATTACTAAGGTTACTAAGATAAGAAGTTCTTTTATACTATACTACTTTAAAAAGGGTGTTAGGGAGTTCCCTGATGGTGTAGTGGCTTCGGCGCTGGTGCTGTCAGTGCTGCAGCCTGGGTTCGATTCCCAGTCAGGGAGCTACCCACATACCAAAAAGCAAAAAAAAAAAAAAAAAAAAAGGTGTTACTTTTGCCGGACCCTGTGTGTAATGTATGCATTTATGTACATATTCTGAGGATATCACTGTGGTTATTTATTTAAGATGCTGTATTCATATTTGTAAAATAAAACTCTACACATATAACTAGAACATGAACTCAAGGAAAGTAGAGAATTTTATGAATCTTAGTCACCTGTTTTATCTTTAACACCCAGAACAATGTCTGACACAACGCAGGCACCCAATCAATCTTTGTTCAATACATGAATACAAGGAGCATATTTTTAATATATTTGTTAAATGAATAACAATATTTCTGATATCTTAATAAGTAGACAACTCGTGCTTATTTTTATAGATTAGAATTTAGGAAACTTGAATATTGTCTTGTTTCAAAACAACTTCTAAAATTATATAAGAATGTTGTATTTGCCTGCTAAAGCAAAATTCCTACCTGTGTCAATATACAGAGCCATCATCTTATGAATAGGTTTATAATTTCATAAATGCCATAGCTCTAAATTGGGATCAGTGCCTTTATTTTGTACTCCAGAAATGCTCTCAGGAATGCAATGCATTATTTCCCAAACTGAACTAAATTTTGATTTATAACAAAACTTTAGCAACAAAACAAAATAAAACTCTTACTTCTTAATACAATTTTGTTCACCTGTCTTTCCACTTACACAACACTCTTTTAACAGTGGTTCAAGTAGAAAACAGCACTAATATAATAAATATCTCTGTAGGTGATGGTAAAATATTCTTTCCAACAAAGAGCATGATAGCATTTTAATGTGATATCCACAATAAATATATCTCAATTCTTTTACAGCTTTTTGCCCCCTCCCCCAGTCCACTTCACCCTTGAACAATGTGGGGATTAGGGGTGTCCACACTCATGCAGTCAAAAATTTGTGGGTAACTTTTGACTCCCCCAATACTTAAGTACAGTGTGCCCTTCTCATCTGTGAATTCAACCAACCACGAATCAAAAACAGTATTTTCCATCCATGATTGGGAATCTGCAGTTGGGAAACTAAGGTTGGAAATGCTATTTTTCATTTAGGGTTGGTTGAAACTGCAAATACAAAGGGCTGGCTGTACTTACTGAAAAAAAAAATCCACGTACAAGTGAAACTATACATTTCAAACCTGGTGTTGTTCAAGAGTCCAATAAATGAAATGGTATTATTTAGCCCATATGTCGAAAATGCTTTTGTGTTGTAATAAAATACTGTTGAAGTGTTCAGAGAAGGAATAAGTTTTGTGTGAATTCCAATGGTTTTGGTATTGATTTGTAAACTCACTTGGATATACCATAAAATCGTTTTAAGTTCCCTCTAATACTATGAATTAGAGATTCAGCAGTGTAAAATTGGGCCTGTATTTATTCATCTTCCTTATAAGACACAATAAAGTTTTCTACTTTATTGAGATTATTGAAAGACAATAAGTTTTCTGGAAAAGAATGTTTCATCCTTTATGTTCATTCTAGAATCAGATAAACCAAATTTCCCAAACTTGTGACTGTTACAGAGGGAAATGGGCAACTTGCAATATGGTCATTGTTATGGACACATTTACAAGAAAATACATATTTATTAAGGAAACCTTGGTTCCTATTTAATCTTTGTTAGCTAGCAAAATTATTTGTGATATTTGGTTCTATTTTGTTTATTACTTTAAAATAGAAGTTTTAAAGCATGTATATAGGTTTTAAATGTTGTTAGGAAAAGTGAAAAAATACTTTTAGCATAAATATACCCCCTCAGCCTCAGAACATCAATAACGCTTCTCTAGAAAATCCTTAGGTGCATAATATGAAATCTTCCAGAAAAAAATAAATTGTCGAAGTGTATTATGATGACTAAATTTCCTTTGTTTCTCCTGAAACTCCATCTGCAGAGTTTACTGAAGGGAAACTCATGTGGGCAGACAACATAAAGCCATCAAGTAATGAAATACAGGTGTGACTTGTCTATTTTAGCTAAGCCAAGTTCATTAGCTGTTTGTCAAGATGTTGAAGACCATATGACAATGACAACTACGATCAGTAGCTCTTCAGGTGCTGGATACAATGAAGCAAGAAAGGGCTATGTGATAAAGTCTTAGGTACACATGTTTAATGAAGTAAAGAAATGAAAACTAGTAGTCATGCAAACTCTCTATGAAAGAATACCCTTGGAGTCTGCATATTACGAATCAAATGTTAGGAAAGACAGCATATCCCATTTAAGCAAGAAGCGAAAGCTCTTTATTTACATAATATAGTTAGATAATTACATAATTATGTATATTAATAGATGATTTCTTTCAGTTGTCATTATTTTTTATTCATTTCTGGGGAAAATGTGAAGTAATGTCACAGTCTACCTCTCCCAAATTATAATCATGTAATCCATTCAATAAGTGCTATTTGTTAAATATAATTTTAACATGTCTGTAAATGAGTTTTCTTATATCTCTTACTGTGAATAGTTCCTTTATACCCACCTGAAAAGAGATCATCTGAATTGACAAAAACTTCCTAATCATTTTAATCATTCACACGTTTCTCGGCATTTTACACTTTGGGAATTTAAGAAATTCTATTCCACAGTACAGCCAGAGAAAATGATCACGTGTGGATTTTCTCCGTCGTTATTACCAACCTAGATTCAGAATGCCGATGTTTATTAAAAATCCTGAGCGAACCAACCACTTTGTCAATTGGCAACAATAGATGCTCTGTGGAACCTCAAAAGCTTAAGCTGCCTCCTGAAGCAATTCTAAATGCTGGCACTGAGGAGAGAACAAAGTCCAACATATTGAGTCAATCAAGAAGAGCCTGGATTGATTTTCTTCATAGGATAGAGCTTATTGGATATGTTTTTCAAATACAATGGACAAAATGTAACTTTGTGTATGTAATACATGTTTGTGTGTAATAGGTGGATATACACAAAATAGAATCTCTGTGGTTTGCAAGTAGGCTATCTGTAATCTATCACTGGTGAATTTTAAACAATTCCTTATGTCAATACTTGTTGTAAGTAGTTATATACATTGTTGATATGAATAGAATCTCAGTTTAATATGAAAATCTATGTAGCTTCATTGTCTTGAGAGTTAATTTCTATGGGAGGAATTCATGGAGTTTTCTTTTTTTTATAACTTGGTTCTTAAGAGTTAGAAAATATTAGTGTCATTTATACTAAAAGAATGCATCATGTGCATTTGCTTGTTACTTCTAAGTTAAATTTGGATATGACATTGAACCTCGTGTCCAAAATCACCAAAGTTGGAGGAAATATTAACTAATTTTAATAGCCATGTTGATTCATTTTGTAACTGATAGCACTTAAGATTTTAATTAGTTTTTATTGTTGCTGTTAAAATTGTATGCATAAGTATACCAGGTCTGACACAAATAATGCCCCTTTTTTATGGGCTGGTAATCTATACCCAATCTTTTATTATAAAATCATAAGCGTGTAATTCTATAACATAACAGTATCACACTCAAGCACACTATATGACGGTTTAGGGCGTTACTTCTGCCAGACCCTGTATACAAGGTAGCGTGTTAAACCAGAGTTATACTGATAGAATATGGCTTTGAGGAGACCTTCCTGATTAATTACACCACTTACAAGTATCTCAATCCCTCTAAACTTTCCTCTCCGAAGAAATCACCTTCACACTATAATGGAAAAACTCAGATTTTATTTTTTATTCTTTGGTCCAACTTTTAATTTACTTAGACAAATTAGAGTATAGCTATAAAGCAAATCAATGTTCTCAAACATATTAACCTAAACTAACTAAATGACAACTAATGTCTAATCTATAAAATAAGGATGTATGTTTCTGTGTGATGTATATGCTTAAACATTTGCCCTTTATATTTCAAATATGGTATTCAAAAGTTATATAACAGGCTATTTTACTTGGTATTATATTTATTTGTTACTGCTGATGACTACCTACATGTGCATGTTCAGAGAATTGGGGGTGAGACGACAGGCATGTAGCAGACAGACCAGCTAATATGCTGTTACATGAAAGGAAGTGAGTGATACAAACTTGAACTTGAGCAGTGTCACTGAAACTGCTGAAAAGGGAATGGATTCAGAAGGTACATTAGAAAATACAGGATCCAGTCATTAGTACTTTTCAAAAAGTTTGCTGGTGATTGCAATGTGCATCTCCGTCTGAGAATCACTTATCACTGGTAGATGTAGGGTCTCAGGAAGAGCAAACTTTGGGTTCACTTTGGATTTCTTGCTTGTTTGTGTGAATTCTGATGCCATTCATGGTTGAGAATATGGTAAAAGAGGAATAATTTTATTGCAAGAATTTTGTTGTTGTTACCAGCTTTGTTTATATGGAGTTCAGAATATGTATGGACCACCTAAGAATTCAATGAAAGGGTCTGGCATGGAGATGTCTCCTTTGCAGAAGAGTGTGGTTGAACTTGTGTCATGGAAAATCACCCTGAGAGGCCAGCTTTGGAGCTGACGGTGAGGAATGACGGCCAGAGAAGGAGACGGCAAAGGGGTGGAAGGGAAAGACGGGCGGGCCACTAAGGAAAAAATGCAATGAGTGACTTACCCCTGGAGCATAATCGTCAGAAGGAGCCATGAATTTTTCTTTTTTTCAGTTTGGGAATGTAGCTACTTTCTGTTTGAGGTGTCTCTTATTTAATATAAACACAAAATTCAGGTGCTCAAAGTAACCTACCTCTTCCTACAGCTACACAACAGGGTATTTTGTTACTGTGAGTGTCTTATACATGTATAGATGTGTGTGTGTGTGTGTGTGTGTGTGTGTGCGCACATGTGTGCATATGCATGTGATCATGTGTATGCCATGTTGGACTGTATATCAAACTGTCAGATATATTTACGTAATTAGCTAACATTGTAAGGGGAAGTCCATAAACACATAAATCTATAAACAGAAGTAATTCTAGGGGTAAGAAAGAAAGAGGTGACTGTGACAGGTGTAAGCATGACCAGCCTTCCGCTCACCACTGTTCCATCAGAGAGCATTGGAGAGACGAGTGTCTAACCAGTAGGCTCCCACTGATGGGAGAATGGCTGTAGTTAAACTTATGACCATTACATATTGGAAGTCACTCCTTTACTTGGAAGCTTTCCACCCCAAATTCGTGCTGAACATTAGTGCTTCTCAACCTTGGCAGCACATGAGAATCACATGAGGAACTTTTTAAAAATTTCTGTGCACAACCATGGTTGAGAATCACTGTCTTCTGTATCATGTTTGTCTATCTGACAATATTTCCATAAACCCACATTATCTGAAAGCATGTTTCCCTCTTTTGGCTAACATTGAATTATCTAACAGATTAACAGTACCATCGAAGGTTTTAAAGGTAAAATCATCAAATGCAGATTTGTGGATTGTATTGGCTCAGGCTGCCATAACAAAATACCACGGACTGGGTGGCTTAAACAACAAAAGTTTATTTTCTCACAGTTCTGAAAGCTGGAAGTCTGAGATCGGGTGCTAACATGGTTGGGTTCTGATAAGGGCTCTCTTCCTGACTTGGATGACCACCTCCTCACCAGTTTGCCCACATAGCCTTTCCTTGTTGAGTACGCAGGAGTATAAGGAGGTGGCAAGCAAGCTCTCTCGTGTCTCTTCCTATAAGGTACTAATCCCACCAAACCAGAGTCCCATGCTCATGACCTCCTATCCCTCTAATTACCTCTGAGAAGTCAGATAAGATCAAGTCAGAGGCTGGGACTTCAACATGTGAATGCGTGGGTGTTGGGGGCACCCTTCAGCCCATAGCGCAGTCATCATGCAATTCTCTACCATCCTTACTTACAAACCAGGAGACTTGTGGGAGTAAGCACTAATTCAGTCCAGGACTTGGCCTGGAGGTAAAACTGTCTCTTGGTGTTCTACATAATTCATTAGCGACACTTACATAACTGTACAATAAACCATAACAGTTTAACTCTATTCAAGTTTCACTGTGAAAAAAAAGTGGACCAGTTTTGACAGATGCATAAGAAAATAAGTTTGAACAAAACCAGACCTTTTTTGTAGATGTTTAGTTCAGTTTGGAACTGTTTACTACATTTTCTTTGTTATGTCTTGGTCAAGTTGGTCCACAGAGCCATGTGTCACGGAAGACAATTTGGTGGTAATCTTTATCTTGGTAATGCTGCTGCATGCTTTCAGTCTTACATATGTGTCCATTGCTTTTGATGGATATGACATTTTTTCTTAATTCCAAGTAAGTTTTAGGTTATCTCACTGTGCGTGTTGCAAATACATTCACAGTATTTTTAATGACTTTGTGGGTGCACTGAAAATTCATTCTACTTAGTTAAATCAACTGATTGTATTGTGTTCTATACATAGTATACAAAATGAAATGTTTCCATTTCTAATTTTGAGGTTTAAAGGTTTCAAGGTTTTGCCTGTATGGTATATTATACTTGTAATTACTGTGGCATTTGGACTTACCTGTGTGTGAGTTTGTTTACGAGGGAAGGAGGGGTGCGCTTAGAGGATGAGCAAGGAGGGATTATCGTCAGGCCCCTTTATCTCTTCAGATTAGTAAAAGGCATATGTTGCACATAGATTATAAATAAGACAGGTCACTTCCAGAAAGTATAAAAATATTCTTAAGATCACACACCTGGCAGGGACGTAGCAGCTAGAATATACAAAGTGTTAACAAGTTGGACAAATGAGGATTGGTATGGAAATGTGTTGTTGGTGATTAGTTAAAGATATAAACCCAAAGGGGACAAAAAAAAGATCTATGTTGTTCGTTTCTGTTTCACTGAGCATGTGGCATGAAGCAGTGCACACTGTAAGTGTTCAGACACTATACGGTGAGTTAATGATTTCTAGAACAATCCCAGAATGACCCAAGAAAACCTGTGAGAATACAAAATTAGGTCAATCATAGAAAGTTTTGTGGAATCCTCTCTTTAAGTTTAATAAAAAGCACTACTGTATCCAGAAGTAAGTCTAAACATGATATAAGGTGAAAACAGAACCCATATGTGGATCAATTAAGAAGGACCATATGCTACACAGCATCTCCTGGCATGATTGCTCTTTTGCTCAGGGTCCCGGGGGCTGTCTCTGCCTCTTTGCTATCCCTGACTAGAATGTACATGATTATTTATCTTAATCGCTGAAGCCACATTCTACCAGTAGGTGAGTGAAAGAGGCCTGAAGTCTGTATAATGATTTTTGCATTAGCAAATAGTTTTGAGTTTATACCAAAAGAGTGTTACTTTAAAAACCCTCCTATCTCAGTAATTAGCAAAAAAGAATTTTGTATATGTGCAGATTCCTGTTCGAGTACCCCAAATAGTGTTCATAACAGAATTTACTCAATGGACCCTACTGGGGCCTGGTGTAGGAAGGGATGTGTATCGGTCTGTGGAGCTGCTGTTGTTATGATTACTAACCCGGTTAGGGATTTTAGTTCTCCACGTACATCAACTTTTGCCACAAGTTGTCACTTCACATCACTGTCATGAAGACTGAGCTATATTTCTCTGAGGCAAAGATGGCACATTCCCTTAGGTACATAGGATAATTAACGCACAATATTAGTATTTACCTAATTGACTGTGCATATTAAGCAAATATTAATTAGCCAGAGTAATGGATTTTCAGTAAAAGATAGCAGGCTGAAGAGTTAGATACCAAAGTCTGCTGTTTTGTAGAGTACAAGTAGCTCTGCAAAGAGCTTTTTCAGAGAAACCCCTTTCCTCTTACTGTAGTAGGTAACAGACTGGCAATTGGGGCAGATGAACTGTGAGGCTCTTGAGGTGAATCAGAACTGTCACATATTCTGGAATCTCTCCAGGAGTGATTGTCTTCTTTCATTCAATGGGAAAGGACAAAGCCAAAAATGAGAATCCGAGGAAAATGTAGAAGTGTCTATTTCCACAAGATGACCTAAGCTTAATAAAGGCTCCCCAAAAGTCATAAATTAAGTTTTATTTTTAAGCAAAAGTTTAATAGCAATGTTTAATTGAGAAAAAATGAAAATATATTTGGTCATTTTTCTTCATTCTAAAATGTTAATGTAACATATCACTCTAGGGAAGGGATAATATAATCATACCAGTTCACATCTCTTACCTTGATTCATAGCTGAAATATTTCTGTTTTGGAAAATGACGGCAGCTTTGGTGCTGAGATTATTGCTGGTAGATCAAGAATGATCCTGCAGCCTTCCGTTCTTCACAATGTGTGCACGGTCTCTCTTAGTCTAACTTTGCAATCGCACCACCTAGTGTTCGAATGTCCTCAATACTATATAGTTCAGCTTAGAAGCAAAATTATACAAGCAAGTTAACTTAAAAGCAGTGTGCTTGGGGAGTCAATGTAATGAAAAGTTCATCACTGAATATTAAAACAGATTTCTTATTAAATATGTATTTTTATTTATTTATAAGAATAAATATGTATTCTTATTTATTAATTGAATTTATTTTGTAAATATTTTATGTACTCTATTCATACAAATTATACTCCATATATTGAAATTATACTGATTTTATATTTGTTTTTTTTTTATATTCTTCTCTGGGCCTACCTACAACTTTAACAAAATTCCCATTGACTTTATTATTTTTTAATTCATTTTTATTGTTAGACTTATTGGGGTGATATCTGTTAGCAGGGATTCCCATTGACTTTAAAAACAACAAAACACAATCCAGTGGGTTGAGTTGGATTAGAGTGGAATCAAAGATGGAAATAGTTTATTGTAATATTAGATTGAACTACATGTCCTGTCCAATTTGTGGCGTGGTTACAACTGATGGTTCTACCAATGGGGGTCAGATGCTTTACAACACAGCACAGGACACACAGGAAGGGCCTTGATCTTACATGAAGGAGAGTGGTTTGCCAGAAAAAGAAAAAGTGTCCTTGAGTTACCACCATTGAGACTATTTTAGGTCTATATTTTTAAGAAAAGTTTGGAAAATATTTTTAGGAGTTAATGAGCTTAGTCACAGTTTCCAAGATGTCCTAAAGATATAATTTTTATTTTTCTTACTCGTCTCTAAGATGACTTCTATATTACCTACTAGTTCAGAATTTTAGGAAAAAAACTATTTATTTAATTATGAAAAGATTAAATTAACTAGTTAGGACAGGCCCTGTCAGATCACCTCTGTCATTTTAACATCTGCAAAATGGTTGACAATATGCCTGCTCTAACCGATTCCAATGTGACCACAGAAAACCTCCGCCCTTATCCTGTCTAATTCTGATGTGAGTGAAGTCCCCTGGTCCATGAGGATGCTGCCTGCCACTCAACACCTCATCCAGGTTCTGTCTGCGCGCTGGTCTCCCTAGCCTTTTGTCATCTCCCCAGAGACAGGACGTTTCCTCCCACTTTGGATTCTGTTTACCTCTTTCCATTCATCAGAAGTGCCTTCTTTTGTTCTTTGTCTCTTAGTTAGTTAATTCTTACACACCCTTCGAATCTTGGCCCAAATATCATTTCCTCAGAGAAGTCCTTCAACCCCTAAATTAGTCCTCTCTTGATATTAGATAGCATCTAATAGGTTTCCTTAGTACCACCCACCACAGTTTGTGATTACCTACTTGTATTATTATCTGCTTAATATCTGCTGCCCCCCTAGAATACGTTATAAGCAGGCCAGAATAATACTTCCTTTTAACCTTTTGGGGTCCCTGCCACTGTGTTTTCTATAATGCCCAATACAGATTACTTATGTGGGAAATACCTGATGAAATCAAGTTACGAGTCCCAGACTGAGAACTAAGATGCCCATTGTCACAGCCCATGTAGTTTGGTGATGTCAACTCTGCTTGCGCGTCACTTGTAGCGCAAGAGAATATTCACTGAGGCAGGAAATTCCAGTGCCTATTTTCCACCTTGTCCTGGTGTACCCCTCTGGGAGCACCTCACTTCCTGCTGCACGGTCTGGGATGCTGGTGGATCCCTGCCCCTGTTCATTGCCACTCTTCCTGCTTCATGAAAATCAGTCAACAATTTTACTCCCTGCTCACCCCTCTCTACTTCCCATATTCCTATTTCCTTCCCCCGAAATAAACACTGAAACCCAAGCAACAGCAAAAAAGATCATCCTACCTTTTTTCATCTTTATTGTCAGCCATCTTCATGGATTAACAGGGAATAGGAAAATTCAGAGAACAAAATATAAAATTATATTTCTGTAAATTAGCCTGCCACTCTGGTATTCAGCAGAGAATAAAAATAAATTTTGCATGTTGCACAAGGGTCATGTTAACTTTATATTGTTTATTTTTCTATCACATGCCTTTCTCTTTCTAAAGGACTCTAAGCGTTCTCAACTGTCTTAGGACATTAGACTTGCGATCGTGCTGAGAATCAATCATCTTCAAAAGGAGCTCTGCTAGAAACGTTAGAGCATGTCGTGCTAAGTCCCAGGTATCTATAACCAGTCTCCAAGGTCTTCTCAAGAATGAGCAGGACAGTCTGAGAAAGGAAGTCAGGACTCAGAAGTAGTAACTTGGACATTGAATACATAGATTTGGTATTTTTTTGTAAATTGTATTGTATTTTATTTAAAGTCTGGTATATTTTTGTTGTTTTTGAAGGTTAACGCATTTGCTTACCATCAAATACAAACCAAAAACTGCTGAACTTTCACATATCTGTCAACCACACGAAGCGTGTCCGGGGTCCTTCTGTGTCCCATCCCACCTATGGGATCGAATCGGTTTTACGTAAATAAGTGCTTCCTGAAAGCTGGACTCACTGATTCATGCCAACTCCTATAGAAGTGTGATGCTTAGGTGTGTATTTAGTGAAACAATAAACAAAACGGTGTACGGTTCACTCCAAAGACTGTCTTCCTGCTTCTGTCTCCACAGCAACACGGATGTGCACACAGTGGCGTCGCTTCTCAAACTTTATCTCCGAGAACTTCCAGAACCAGTTATTCCTTATGCAAAGTATGAAGACTTTTTGTCCTGTGCCAAACTGCTCAGCAAGGAGGAGGAAGCAGTAAGTCGACGCATTTGTTTCTAGAAAAACAAAAAAAAAGGCTTTGGTTTTGACGGTTTTGTCAGTGTCCTTTGTCTTTAATTTGTAAACTTCCCTTTGTCCCATTGTTCGGATTGTCTTCCACTCTTTTAAGCATCGATGTCACACGCATTTAGACTCGACGCACACAACTCAGGTCACATTTTTAATCTTCTCTTTCATCAAAAAGAAAAATGTAGCAGAACAAGTTAGCAGTCCTTCCCACTTTGCTCACAATACCTGCGAAAAAATCCTACCTACTGCCGTGTTGTTGTTTTTAACAGCTTTATTGAAATACAATCAGATACTTTGTAACCACCCATTTAAAGTGCACAATTCAGTGCTGTTTAGTGTATTCTCGGAGTTGTGTAACCATAACCAAAGTCTAATTTTAGAATATTTAGCACATTTTCATCACCCCATAAAGCCTCATGCCTCTTCTCCTTGCCTCTCCTTCCCCAGCTCTTGGCATCTGCTAATCAAGTTTCTCTGTAAACTTGCTTATTCTGGACATTTCATATAAATGGCATCATTCAGTATGTTGTCTTTTGTGACTGATGTCTTTCACTGTTTTGAAGGTTCATCCCTATTGGACTATGTATCAGTATTTTATTCTTTTTATTTCCAAATAATATTTCATTATGTATTCATCAGTTGCAGGACATGTCTGCTGTTTTCAGTGTTTGACTGTTATTAATGATGCTGCTATGAGCATGTGTGTACAAAGTTTGGCATGAACATGTGTTCTCATTTCTCTTAGGTTTGTGTTGCATTTTCCCTGTTGGCTAGTCTTTTCATGTACTTAATGGCTATTGGTGTATTTTCTTTGAAGAAACATCTATTCAGATCATTTTCCCATTTTAAATTGGGTTATTCGTCTTGTTTTTATGGTATTGTAAGAGTAATTTATATAGCTTAGATACAAGTCCTTTAGTGTGTGTGTGTGTGTGTGTGTGTGTGTGTGTGTGTAATTTGCAAATAATTTCTCTCATTCTGTGGTTTTTATTAATTTTCTTGATGAGTGTCCTTTGAAGCACAGGAGTTTTGAATTTTAAGAAATTCCAATTTATTTATTTTTCTTTTGTCACTTTGCTTTTACTTTCCTATCTAAAAAGGCTTTGTTGATCCAAGGTCATGAAGATTCACTCTTCTCTTTTCTTCTAGGACTTTTATAACTCTAGTTCTCACATTTAGGGGTATGCTCTGTTTCAAGCTAATTTTTGTTTATGGTATGAGGAGATGGTCCGACGTCTTTCCCTGGCATGTGGCATGGATATTAGGTTCTCTCAGTACTATTCGTTGAAAGAGCTATTCTTTTCCCTATTGGATTTTCTTAGGAGTTGTCAAAATTGCTGCCTGTTGGTTACATGATGTTATCTGTAGCTGCTTTTGTCCTACAACTGAAGAGTTGAATAGTTAAGACAGAGACCACGTGTCCCAGAAAGCTTAAAATATTTGCTATCCGGCCCATTCAGGGAGAACAAATCAGATTGCGTTATCCATTATCCATTAGCTATCCTGGGACCACTCATATTTTAGAGAAAGTTCTACAATGAGAAGAAACAAAGCAATTAATTCCTCTGTGAAATTTCCAAGATTAGGCTTTCCAACCCTCCACCTTAGATATGACCAGCCTTGAGAGGCTTGTCTGTTGGCAGATGTGTGTTTATATGTGTTTGGGGCAGGCTAGAAATTGAAGGACCTGTACTATGTCAAAGCGACTTTTTCTCCCAGAATAGCCTTATTTTATGTAAGGCTGTCTTTTCTTTTCAGTTAAATGTGAACAAAATTTAAAAAATGTAAAGGCTTTCACTTAAATATCTGTCCCCACAAATAGTACTTACAGAAATATTTAAAATCTTTAACATCCTTGAAAATATTTCTAAAATGCTCTCTGTGATTTCAGAACAAATCCTTCATGATAATATGTGAAATCAAGAATAAAAATAACACTATATATATTCATTTCCCATTTGCTTTCATTCCAAGACCAACACTTAGAAAAGTAACATTTATTCTCTTCTGTTTTTACGCTCAGGGTGTTAAGGAATTAGCAAAGCAGGTGAAGAGTTTGCCGGTGGTCAATTACAACCTCCTCAAGTACATTTGCAGGTAAGAAATTGTCTAAAGACAAACTGAACAAAACAAGACTACATTTAAGCTGACATAAATTTAGGTTTGACAATGAATAAAATCACTGAACTGTTCAGAACTCTGGTGTTGGCCTCTGTAAACTTAAGAGGTTTGATAAGTGATCACAAAGGTTTCAAACCTTTGAGCACTAAAATGCAATGGTTTTGTAATTTGTGATTTCTGGTTTGTCATGGCCCTGCATAGTAAAGCTCTGTTGCTTTGAACTTCCATCAGTTAATCGTACATGTACCACATACTATTGTTGAAGAGGAAGAACATGTTCTTGGCATGAGAAAGATTTACATGGGAATCCAGATTCTACCATTGACTGCTAGTGTATTATTATGTAATTTTCTTATTCTCTCTGAGTCTAAGAATCCTAATAAGTAAAATAGTAGTAAAAACACACATCTCAAACAGCTGTTTTAAAAGTTAAATTATATTTTTAAATGATTAATGCATATAGAATAAGTACTCACTAAATATTTTCTTTCCATTCCTCTCCCTTCTCAAGACTCATTGAAAACACATCTGCAATTCAGTTCTGTTAGAACAGTCACTGTGCCTGGTGGCTATTTTTAACTTATAGCCTGGGATGGAATGTGGCATATCTATGCCCCTGTTTTAGAAGCCAAACATCTAAAAAAGAAAGAAAACTAAGTAAATATGTATAATTGAAACATTAAATTTAAGTAGATGATTGATACTACTACAGAGTAACTTAAATGATAGCTTCCCAGTGCATTTTAAAATAAATTCCACCTTTGACTTCAGTACAGTAAATCTTTTATGTAGGCTTTTCTGTTGTGATTAGATAAATATTCAGCAGAATAGAAACTATGGAGTTTAAGACTATTGCAGGACATTGTGGAGGTCACTATCAGCTGTAACTGAGTAGGAATTCCAAAACCTCCTACCATAACTTTCTGGTGATAATTATGTTTAGGAAGCAATCAAAACCTTAGATTTCAGAATTTTTAAAAGCACAAAATAGTTTCACTGATAGCATAGGCTTATTAGCATGTAAGACTTCCATCCCAAGATTTTGAACTAATTCAAGCTATTGTACTAGATAATAAAAAGATTACGTTCTCTTAAAGCAAAAGGAGAAAAGTCTTGTTTGAGAACTTCATTGCAAATCTTTATGTCCACATAGAAAAACTCAACTTCTATTGAAACATTTAAGCAGACTTAATTTCAATTTCAAATAAGAAATGATAGTTTGACTTTTTTTGTCCTTCAGGTTTACTACAGTTTAGTTTATATAGTAGTAGTAACCATGTGGAAATAGGCACCTTAAAAGTCATGGTGTGGTAGTAGTTAAGAGTACAGATTCTAGAGTCAGACCACCTGGGTTCAAATCTCACCTCTGCTCCTTATTAACTCTGTATCCTTGGAGAAGATTCTTAACCTCATGTGTCTCACCTGTAAAAGGGAGATAATAATAGTATTTACCTCACAGAGATGCTTTGATGATTAGTAAGTTAGCACAATGACTGACACATACTAAAATATAGTAAGTAACATAAAGTATTTTTTATTTTCATCACTTCTTCTTTGTTTCATCAGTACAATAAGTCAGCAAAGAAATAATAGGAGTTCTGGCAAAAATGAAGAAGAGGAGGTAAAGAATGAAAAAAGCCTGGAAGATTACAGAAACAACCCCTTTTACTAAAATCATTCAGAGAAAGGGTTATTTCTTGCCTCTAGCACCTAATAAATTGAAATAATTTGTGCTTGTAATTTGTCACATCAGTAGAACTGACATTTCAATTTAAACCATGTTTGGGCTCACTTTTTAACAGACTATAAATTTGATGCTCACAAATTACTCCAAAAAAAGGGTTGATTACTCTTCTCTGAAATAAGGGATTGTCCCAGATGATCTCGTTTAGATTTCTCAAACTGAATGTGTGTGTGTGTGTGTGTGTGTGTGTGTGTGTGTGTGTGTGCAATACTCGATGAAGGATTGGAAGGGAATCCATATTCATCAATCCAAGTCATATAAGCATTATTCAAACATTTGTTCCTGTGACTGACAGAGAAAACCAAGCCAAGCTACACCAGAGAGACTTGATATGATCTCTCAAATGTAATTCTTAGTAATTTACAATATGGTTTTTTCGCATTTGATTCAGAGATGTGTGAATGTCTAAATAATTTTATCTCCATAATCATCTTTGAACATGCTTCCTTTCGTAAATATTTCCCAATGACCCATTTTATTCCACTGACAAATTTGATCTCATTTTGTTTTGTTCACATTCTTACATTTAACAGGTTCTTAGATGAAGTACAGTCCTATTCAGGAGTTAACAAAATGAGTGTACAGAACTTGGCCACTGTCTTTGGCCCTAATATCCTGCGCCCCAAAGTGGAAGATCCTTTGACTATCATGGAGGGTAAGTCAATGATTATCTTATACCCTCAGCAAGAGAGCTATCACTGTCTCTTTGTTGGCCTGAACCTATTGAGCAAACTGAAAATAGGTGGATCCATGGTAACCCCATTTATTGACTCAAATGGGGTTTCTATATCACATGTGTATGTTTTATTTTCTAATAAGATAAGGTTTTTAGAAAACAATGGATTTAAGCTTCTTGTAACTTCAAATTTTGTATTTTCTAATGTCTGCTTAACTCTTCAGATAGAAATTAAGATTTCTGGACCAACTATCTTATCGCCAAAAATCTGATGTTCAATTTATATTGGCCTCAATATTTGACAAAGAAAAATAACTTAGGTTAATCTAGGCACACCTCATTCTTCAAGTGCAAAATGTTCTCTTTGAGACTCAGGCATTTTTGTTTGTTTGTTTGCTAAGTATAATAATTTGCTAAATGATTCCTTGGTAGCCTTGCAAGAATAAGTGGACCTCCCTAAGTCATCTGTAAAATATTGTGCAAGAACTGAAAAAACCAAGGTTACTTTTTGAGTCCAATGGAATTTTCAGAAAATTCAAAAGTTACTATTTTGAGGTAATGAATATGTTTTTATTAATTTTGGTTTTGACTGATTTCAAGAGGGAGAGAAATATGATCCTCTATAAGACACGGTTGTTCATTTACCTGTGGGTTGAACCATGAAGGAATTTTTACTTTCTAAATTACAAGAAGCCTCACGTTCTTATCCACCGTGCACCACTGCTTCCATTTATTCCCAGCAGGCTCCCTGCTGAGTACCTCTCTTTCCCAGGACCGTCAGTATTACAGCATTGTTGTTTTCTGCAAACTGGCTTTTAAGAATTTAAAGGGGAAGAGGAAATAAGAAAGAATAGTTATATTTAGTTTCATTCTTAGTTTATTTAGTCTAGGACAAAATATCTTGGTGATACTCTTCCTTTCTCCAAAATTCTAAGGTTTTCATGTCTCTGTATCTTATGAGAAAGAGTTTTCTATATCAACTCAGCTTCATTTTCTCTGTCAAATATGAGCAATATAAATTCAACATCAGATTTTTGGCAATAAGATGGTTGGTCCAGAAAACTTAATTTCTATCTGAAGAGTTTAGCAGACATCAAAAAATACAAAACTTGGCAGTACAAGAAGTTTAAAAGATACTTTAGTCAATTGTTTTCTAAAATCCTTATCTTACTAAAAAATAGAACATACATATGTGATACAGAAAACCACCACACACACACACACACACACACACACACACCCTTAATGAATTATTATAAGACGCACACTCTAGAAATGACAACCTAGATAAAGAAATATAACTTTAATAGACATCCCAAAAGCTTTTCCTTGAGACCCTGTCCCTCCAGGTTAGTTGACCTGTAGAATTTCTCATAGCCTGGATCCTGTGGATTGCATATTCATAATGCAATTTAACATGTTTCTCGGCCCTTTATTTTCTAGAAATTAAGACCTGGATCAAATTCCGAGGCAATAGATGGTATTATAATATCTGATTATCTCCCTTATTGTGATTTAGTGCAACTCTTAAAATTATTAATTCACTTGAAGTTGAAATGGTGATATTCTACTCCTATACATTTTTTTGCAATTTTTTATTGTCAAATGCACATAACATAAAATTTGCCATCTTAATCATTTTTAGGTGTACAGCTCAGTGGTATTAATGACATGCATATTGCCGTGCAATCATCACCACTATCCACCTCCAGGACTCTTTTTCTGCTTGTAAAACTGAAACTACCCATTAAACAGCAACTCCTCCTCCTTTCTCACCCCACCTCCTGGCAACCCCATTCTACTTTCTGTCTCTGCAATTTTATTATTCCAGATAACCTCGTCTACGTGGAATCACACAGTTCCTGCCCTTTTGTGACTGGCTTATATTACTTAGCATACTGTCTTCAGTGTTTCTCTGTGTTGTAACATTATAGGTTTTTTAACTTAATAATTGGAACACTTTTTATTTAAAAAAAAATCTCTTCCCCTCATTCACTAGTTAGTAACCCAATGGTAAGTTTCATAAATAAAAAGCAGAATAAATGCTGCTAGCATCTTTTATTTATTAGTTGTTTTCGATTATGAAATAGATTTTTTCCCTCTAAAAATCAATTTGTCTCATCTTCTTCCTCCTCCTCCCTATTATAATAATTATTAACACTATTTTAAAATATCATTATGAACTCATGTATTTAAATCTAGTTCATGGGTTAATGCATTGTAATTATTGTTCTTTGTAATTATTTGTAATTATTGTTTGCCATCTTTGGCCAGGGGAAGCTACTTCAAGTTGCCTTCTGAGTCCTTTCAACGTGACCTTAATATTAATATTATATTATATTATATATATATAATAATAATAATAATAATAGTTTTGAATAGCTTCCTCTCATTTTAATATGTCAAGACTTTCCAGGCTCCTATTATGCTTCCTTCCCCAAACTTGGCATCAGCCAATTTTCAAAGAGTCCAATTTCCAAAAAGTTCTTTTAGTGGGAAACGATATTCCAAAACCAAAATCTAGGGACGAGTAATGCTCATTGTTACTGGTTTGCTCGTTGTCTCCAGGCCTTTCGGTGGACAGAGCTAGTAGCTATAGATCCCTGCCCACACACATACACGTTGCACACACAGTAACCAGTAGACTCTTGGTTAACGACGGGCTCTCCTTTGTATTTGTGCCGGTTGCTTGTGTTCAGTGAAGGGAGAGTCCACTTAACTTCGTCCAGCATTTACCAAAGCCCGTGGGTGCCAGTTAACTGAGAGTCTTCTGCATGTACATAGACACATATATTGAAGGAAAAGTGCCTCATGCGGTCACACTGCACTTCCAATTCAAAATCATGACTATAAGGTTTTTATTTAGTCTTTTATCTAGTGTAGTTTTATCTCTTTTTTTTTTCCAAGTGGGAATCTTGGTTCTCAAAGGCATTGGAGATGACAAAATTAGGATATGTCATGAATAATCATCTGCTCTCCCTCTCATCAAACACATAATATCCTTAGAATAGCAACGTTAATATACTAACACCAGTATGATTATTACAAACATTTAAAGACTTTTTACATATGCTAATTCTCCTTTTATTTTTTATATTTACACCCTATCTACATTGTCAGAATGTATACTCATACTGTCTCCTTTTTAGTTTTTATTTAGCCTTAGCTCCACATGTAACTATGACGTTAATGATCACCACATTGATGTCTCTTTAGCCTAATGGTTCCCAAAATAGGGTTTACGGATACCTGGGGGGACTAAGATGCATCTACAAGGTCCCTACGTTCCAGCAGAGCTTTCTGATAGTACTAGGACTGTTTTTGTCCTTTCACTATGTTGACACTTGCACTGATGGTGCAAAAGCAATCACAAAAATTAACATATTAACATGAATCAAGGCGGTGATAGCAAACTCCACTAGCACCGTTATATTCCTCACTGCCATGCACTGGCAGTAGGGGAAAAAAAAATGCCAGTTTTACTTAGGAATGTTCCTGTTGAACAGTAAAAAGATTTTAACTGTATTAAATTCCCACCTTCAAGTATACATCTTTTTAACATTCTGGTGGAGAGATGAACTCTTCTGCATATTGTTTTTAAAGTCATACAATAATTGGCTCAAGGAAAAACACTTGCATGATTATTTGAGCTGATAGCTGCACTAACTGCTTTTTCATGGAACTTCATGTTTACTTGAAAAAACAATGAACAAACTGTACGTATTCTGACTGATCATTTGCCCGACAGGTTCTCAAAAATGAATGAGTTAACCTTTAAGAAAAACAGAATTGGTTGCAATTGATAAAATTGGAACTTACAAGTGAAAACCTTGTATCTAACACCTTGAGTGCGACAGCTTCTTAATGTTTAACCACTTTTCTGGTGAGAGTGTGCCAGTATTAACAAATGTGGTTTCGATGTTCTAGAATTAAATGTGTCAGCATGTGGAGGATCAGCGTAGCTCAGTGGATTTTCCACATGGCGTGTTGCCACACGCCAGGCACGTGTAAAGGCCCCGGTCAGCGTTCAGGGTGGCGCTCTGACTTCACAGAGTCTTCTGTTTGAACATGGTACAACCGCACACGGCAGCTTGCTTTCTAAGATGTGCTGGCTTTGCTCCAGTGCTTGGTTTTCATTAAGCCTTCCCTTTCTTTCGTCTCTGTTGTCCTGGTCCGGCTCGGTTTTGATTCCACTCCCAAGAGTTTCCCCTCCGTGTGGAGCCCTGTCTGGAAGGGAGCCCCAGCTGTCAGTGTCGAGAATTCCGAGGGACTAGATGCCTCCTAATGCCTCAGACTTCACCGTAGATCTCATCCACTGGTCTGGTCATGCTCCCTCACCGTTTCACCAACTCGTTGCTCTGTTTTTATGTGGGGATTTGGGGAGAGTCAATACTCTGCTGCCACCGTCTCCCCAAAACTCAGTGTTGGTTTGTCTTCTTGTTTGTTTTAACTCCTCTTCTTGCTGTTTTAAAGGATACCTTTTAAAAATTGCATAGGCCACCCTTCCCCTCCCTGCCCATATTGTCAACAGAAGAAAGCAAAGTTGCTCTGGGAAGAGGCAGAACCCTGAGTTTGGAGTTTCCAAGGCAAGGAAGAGCATCATTTTAATAGTAGTCCTTTGCCTCTTTGTGTCCATAAGAAATCGATACCCAATGAGAAAAGTAATTTTCTCTAAACATAGTGATAATATGTGCACGACAAATAGTTTTTTCTAAAGAGTAGGGGAAAATGGAGCAGCAAAATAATCTCATGTGTTGTCTTAATTCCCTAGTACATTTATAGAATGGAATGCTACTCAGCAGTAAAGAGAATGAATTACCAATTCATGCAATAACATGGGCAGATGGCGGAAGTATTAATACTAAGTGAATAATGCCTAGACACAAAGGGACACAGGGAATTTTCTCTATTATAATTACAGGGTTTTCCCAGGTCTGTCGTTTGTCAAAATTCACCATATATCTTACCGGTATTTGCACATATGTGAAATGATAGTTACAAGATTATTTGCAAAAAAAAAAAAAAATACAAATTAAAACTACTTTCCCAAGAGAAGTCACAGTAGGTGGTGAACTTATTATACAACAAGTTGACAATGCACTATAGAATTGTATGCCTGAGACCTATGTAATCCTTGCTAACAGATGTCACCCCAGTAAGTCTAACAATAAAAATGAATTAAAAAAAAAAACTACTTTCCTAGAATGCTGCCATACACAAGTATATAATACATATCCATATTTGCATGGATGTAAGTGTATTATAAAGTGCCTATGTACCTTTAAAGGAAAATTGAATTCTTATCCAATGTTCTAAAGAAAAATGCCTGTAATACAGTACTTAAATTCAACCTGTGTAAAAATTTTATGAGCAGAGGGAATTGCTGGATCATGTAGCACAGTGGGACTCCTGAATCTGCTTAAACTCTTCAGAATGGGCCGGTGATGATAACCACACGAACCCCATTATTTGAGCTTCGTGTTTCTCATTAGCATTCTAAGCAAGAGAGTGACAGAGTGGAGGGAATAAAGGGGAAGGGGGAAGGGCATATAGTGACACACTCTTTATCATTACTACCTAGCTAGTATGTCCTAAATGCTATAAAAATGGAAAGGAAGCCCTTTCCATTACAAGAAATGGTTGCCATTTGTTATCCTGGACACTAGATGATAGCAAAGCCTCCAAGATAGAAAAGATTTCTAAATCTCCAGGACTCTGACACTCACTCTATAATTGTGGCAGATACGCATTGGCACAGCTATTCACAGACTCATCATGGAGACCTTGGGGATGTCACCTTTCAATTAATTAAATGCCCCACAGTTCACGGCTCTGACAAGAAGCCATGATGCTTCAAATGTTAATATTCCAATGGTGGGGAAAAGCTCCATTTTTTCAAAGTACTAGACAGAGTCATATATATATAACAGAGGCTGCTAACATGTAAAATTGTGCCTGTCATGAGGTCAAATAGTGAAATAGAACTAAGTATCTTCAAGCACAGTACGTAATGGTGACACTGTTGACAGCCATTTAACGATACCAAAGCTCTTTCCATCCCATTCACTGCTGCATGCAGGGAAAATAGGATGACAAATGCAGAAGTTACCGGAAGAGGAA
This sequence comes from Lyroderma lyra, assembly GCA_004026885.1. Lineage (NCBI taxonomy): Eukaryota > Metazoa > Chordata > Mammalia > Chiroptera > Megadermatidae > Lyroderma > Lyroderma lyra. Next base: position 150,996 of record PVJL010003383.1, read on the forward strand.
AGATGCCTGTATAATACCATTCATTTCATTCGGTCGTTCTTCTTCCACAACTCTGTAATACTTGGTGAGGATCCCATAGATAGTTGTCCTTTTTTTGGCTTCTTATTTAGGACAACATGAAGTTTGCTTATTATTACTGCAACTTAAATCCAACAGCTAAAATATAGCAGGACAAGACCATGATTTGGAGAAAGAAGATGAAGCACTAAGTTTCACCTTGGCCACTTACCATCTATATGGCCTTGAACAAAAGCTCACCCTCTGTGAATCTCAATTTTCTCATCTGAAATATATTTTCCTGTCTCACAGTCTTCTGCAGGTGTACGTGAAACATTTCCACGTAACATCGTGTTTCTCAAACTCTAGCACACACAGGAATAACCCTGGGGTTTTGTTACAAATTCTGACTCAAGTGAATCCTGAAAATTTTGAAGGTCCCAGGTGATGCCAGGGCAACTATTATTATTTCTGGTGTCACCTGGGGGTTAGAAATATGAAATCTTATATCCCACCCAATACCTACACTTAAAAGAATTTCCAGTAATTTGTAAAAAGATTAACGTTTGAGCAACATGGACCCAGCATCAGACTTGATACATCACAGATTCTTGTTTTAAATATAAGTTTTGAATCATTACAGAAGATGTGTACAGGCTACAGATAGATATAACAGACTTTTTCTTATTCAAAATTTGATTGGAATTATATTCAGAGTCAAAGCTTGCCTAGGATGGGGGAGCTCCCTGGTGGCGTAGTGGCTACGGCTTCGGTGCTCTCGACGCCGTGGCCTGAGTTCGATTCCCAGCCAGGGAGCTACCCCCCCTAAAAAAGCTTGCCTAGGGTGGCTATAAGCCACACGGTGGCCTCACCCTGTGTCGGGCTTCTATTCCGACAGCGACTCAGTCAGCAACTGTTTCAGTAGAAATCTGCCCTGTCAAATGCCCTTTTTCTCATCAGATCGCATGTTTTAAGTATTTTATATAGAAACTACATTTACTAAAATTGAAGTTAAAAGATTGGAAGTTTCTCGATATTTATTTGTCAGAGATTACTCTTAGGAACTTTTAACAGTGTACTATAAACCAAGTTAACATACCAAATTAATACAGTTCAAGACAAGCAAAGATGATAGATGTTTGCCTTAGCCTATGCTGCCTTATTGTGGGTACTTGAATAAAATTAATATTTAAGAAGATTCTTAAGGTCATTGGGGACCTCAAGCTAGGAACTAGTTTAGAAGCCTAGTTAATGGTGGCAGCCAGTTTTAGCGGGTGGGAACTCAGCTTGTAAATCAGTGAGGAATATGTGCAAATATGTTTCGAGATTTCAGCTAATATGCCATGAACTTGATAAGCCCATTAATTTTAAAATAAATTACTGGTCTTAGTAACAGATCAATTTTTCTACCCGCCATTGTCTGAGTTATTTTTACTGTCTGCAACTTGTAAGGTATTGATTTCTAACTCATATTTTAAAATGCATAGTCAAAAATATGAGAATCAATGAGAACTCTATTTTCATCAATGTAAGAAAATTATTTTCTTTCTTGAAGGTCTTTTCTTTCTTTAAAATGCCCCGAACCTTTGGTATTTCTTATAGAACAGGTTTGCTAATGACCAATTCTCTTATTTTTTTTGTGTTTCTCTAGGAATGTCTTTATTTCTCTTTGTTTTTGAAGCATAGGTTTGCTGGATATAGGGTTCTTGCTTGACAGTATTTCTTTCAACATTTTGAATATTTCATCTCACTTGCTCTGGCAATAAGAAATAATGAGAAACCAGCTGTTAATCTTAATGGGGATCCCTCATACATGATTTGCTTCCATCTTAGGCTTTCAAGGTTCTCTCTTTGTTTCTGGTTCAAGACAGTTTGACTCTGACGGGTCTAGGTGTGGGTCCTTTTGCATTTACCTTGCTTGGAATTTGCTGAGCTTTTTGGATGTATGGATTCATGTTTTCCACAAATTGAGATGATTCCAGCAACTATTTATTGAAATATTCTTTCTGTTCATTTCTCTTTTTACTCTCCTTCTTGGGATTATCATCATACATACTGCTCGATGATGTCCCACAGGTCTCTGAGGCTCTGTTCATTTTACCTCATTTCTTTTTCTTTGTGTCCCTCGGATTGGATAACATCAATTGGCCTATGTTCGGGTATGCTATTTCTTTCTTCTGCATACTCAAATCTGTTCTTGATCCCCTTTAATGATACATTTTTTTTTCATTTCAGTTTATTGTATAATGTTTTCCAACTCCAGAATGTCTGTTGGTTCTATGTTATACTTTCTCTTTTGGTGAGACATTTTCTCATTTTCCTTTGGTTTCTTGAAAGATGGTTTCCTTTAGTTATTAGACCACATTATTTAAAGTCTTTGTCTAGTGACTACCATATTTAGACTTCCTCAGAGTCCATTTTATCCCTGTACATGGGCCATAGTTTCTTATACTTTGTATATCTCATAATTTTTGTTGATAATTGGACATTTTTAATAATATAATAATGTGAGAACTCTGGATGTCAGATATCCCTTCTGCCCAGAGTTTTTTGGTTGTTTATTAAATATCTTTTCTGGACTAATTTTATAAAGCCTATATTTTTTTGCCTTATGTGGTCACCGAAGTTTCTACTTAGTTTACTTAAGTTTTCAGGTAATGATTGTACAGAAATTTTCTTAAATATCTAGAACCAGAAGTCTTCCAATCTTTACCAAAAAGGCTCTGTGTGCATGTTAGGGCAAATCTTCAACGCTCAGCCAGGCAGTTTACAACTTTGCCTTAGCCTCCAGTTCTTGTTTGTGCAGAGCCTGAAAATCAGCCAGAGCTGAGAGACCAGGGACTTCCCAGTTTTTTCCTGAGTACACACACACACACAGCCCTGGTCATACCCATAGCCCTAAGTGTGCATGTAGTCTTCTAGATTCCCAGGAATGTATCAGAGCTTTTCAAAACTTCCTTTGGAAATCCCATTCCTCAGATTTTTCTTTTAAGCTTTTTGGTTAGCCTATTCTTTGTCCCAACTGCTATCCACTGCTTCGGGCAGCCGTGATGTTAAACAAAAGAGCCCCACATTATATTTGACAAGTGCCTCTGAGAAAAATGCTGTTCACACTAGCCAAATTCCTAGACAGATAAAATACACAAGCCTCATTAATGTGGTCTTCCAGGTAATCATTTAACAGGTCAAACAATGACAGTACTCTGGCAATGGAGACTCAAAGATGTTCTAACCCTGTTCTACCTATTCCAGGGGCTTCTGGACTGCTGGTTACCACAGTGATTGTGAAATGTTAGTTTTCAAGGCAGCTACAAAGCTAGGAAGAGGAAGATGGGAATGGGAAAAATTAAAACACAACAGAGCTTACTGTTCTTACTGAAATTCAACTTTTTTTCTTGAATAAACACTCTTTAGTTTGTAATAAGCCTTTAGTTGAATTCCCGATTTCTGAAAATATTTGATGATTCAGAACATTTTTGTCAGTTCCTTTTCTGGAGGAGAAGATTTTTGGTGGTTCTTATTGCATCATTCTGACTGATATCACTTAAAATGCCCTGAAGATTTTGAATAGTGAACAAAAGTCACAGGGGACTTCGTTATCTAGCTGTTTTAGACAGACAGACCATCTATCCATTAAAGATTGTATTGGGTTCCACTTAGAGATGTCACTAAAATGTCTTGATGGTTTGAGGCAGCTGTCAGATGAGAGGTCACAGTGACCAGCTCCTAAGGAAGATTTCTCATAATTAAATGTCTAATTTGCCAGAGATGTTATATAACGATTAAGAGCTTGGTCTTTGGAACTACCTAACTCTGGGTTTAAGCCCTGAGTCTGTAACTTAATAGCTTTCTGACTTTAATCAAGTTACTTAAATTTTACTTATAGTAGTAAGTGACTATTTAGAGGTCCATTTTAAAATTCAGCTAAACTAACAGAAGTAAAGTGCTTGGTACAGTTCACGGCACATAGTAAATGCTCAAGAAATTTTAGTTTCTCTTGCTATTACCATCATTAAAAATATAGTTTAATAATGCTGCAGGTTCACCTGAATGTGGTTTTTAAGAGTCACTTTCAAAATGGGAAATAAATAAAAACTACTTCACTTACACTACTTTGTTTTCTAATTCCAGGCACTGTGGTAGTCCAGCAGTTGATGTCAGTGATGATTAGCAAACATGATCGCCTTTTCCCCAAAGATGTAGAACTGCAAAACAAGACTCAAGACGGAGTAAGCAACAACAACAATGAAATTCAGAAGAAAGCCACCATGGGTCAGTTACAGAACAAAGAGAACAATAATACCAAGGACAGTCCTGGCAGGCAGTGCTCTTGGGACAAGTCTGAGTCCCCCCAGAGAAGCAGCATAGATAATGGATCCCCCCCAGCTCTGCCAGGAAGCAAAACCAACAGCCCAAGGAACAGCATTCACAGACTGGATGTCTCTAGGAGCCCCCCTCTTATGGTCAAAAAGAACCCCGCCTTCAATAAGGGCAGTGGGATTGTCACCAATGGGTCCTTCAGCAGCAGTAATGCAGAAGGGCTTGAGAAAACCCAAACCACTCCCAATGGGAGCTTACAAGCCAGAAGAACCTCTTCACTGAAGGGATCTGGTACCAAAATGGGCACCCACAGCGTACAGAATGGAACGGTGCGCATGGGCATCTTGAACACTGACACACTGGGGAACTCCATGAACGGTCGCAGCATGAGCTGGCTGCCCAACGGCTACGTGACCCTGAGAGACAACAAGCAGAAGGAACAAGCAGGAGAGTCAGGCCAGCACAACAGGCTCTCCACCTACGATAACGTCCATCAACAGTTCTCCATGAACCTTGATGACAAGCAGAGTGTGGACAGCGCCACCTGGTCCACTTCGTCCTGTGAAATCTCCCTCCCTGAGAACTCCACCTCTTGTCGCTCCTCTACCACCACCTGTCCAGAACAAGACTTTTATGGCGGGAATTTTGAGGACCCTGTTTTGGATGGGCCCCCACAGGACGATCTTTCCCACCCTGGGGACTACGAAAACAAGAGTGACCGGAGGAGTGTGGGAGGTCAAAGTAGTCGTGCCACCAGCAGCAGCGACAACAGTGAGACATTTGTGGGCAACACCACCAGTAACCACAGTGCACTCCACAGTTTAGTCTCCAGCCTGAAACAGGAAATGACCAAACAGAAGATGGAGTACGAGTCCAAGATAAAGAGGTGAGGGAACCCTGGAGCTCATGACTGCCAGAGCGGGTGCGTCTGCCTCCTGCCGTGGGCGGGCTCACGCACAGGGTTAAATTCACTAGTGCCTGAGCTGCAAACCCGAGTTCAAGTTCGAGCTTCACTATTTGTAAGCTGTGAGACTTAGCACAAGTTCACTTTATCTCTGTGAGCCTTGGTTTCTTAAAGTGAACATTTTAAATCTTAGTAGTATTTACCTCAAAAGCATGTAAGAAATCATTATTGTCCCCGGCACGTGCACACACACACACACACACACACACACACACACACACACAAAGGTGCTCAATAATACTATCTCTTGTTTTTAAATATGTGGATGTGTGCTAGCAGGCTGGAGAGAGAGGGGCTGGGAGGGGATGAATAGAGAATTGGGAGTCTGCTTTCACTGACGGAGAAGGGAAGTTCAAACAAACAGACCTGTTCATTTTATTTTATTTTATTTATTCTTTCAACTGTTGAATGCTGAGAAAGAGTCTGCTATCTGCTAAGCTCCGTTCCAGCCCATGAGGATTCAGCAGTGAATAAAGCAGACATAAATTCAGCCCTCATGAGTAAAGTGGATCCTGTGCTAAGTAGGAGACTAATGCAGGGAAGCAGGGTGAGAGGTGTTGGTGAGGCGTCATCTTATGAGCAGGGCCTTAGAGGAGGTTGGAGAGGGGGCTGTGTAGACACCTGGGGGAACAGCAAGTGGAAATGGCATGAGACGAGATGGACAAGGGGCTCAGAGGGGTAACAGGCCGGTGACAGAGCTTTGGTGATTGGTTTAAGTCTTTGGCTTTTACTTCGAGATCAGACTCCGTGGAAGTTTCTGAGAAAGGCAATGATGGGAAGTGTATTCCTATGAACAAGGGAAATTGTAGCTTGAATGGGATGCAAAAACTATGATTGATAAGGAAACAGCTATGCTACAACCTAATTATGTCACTTGACAGCTTCTTACAAGATGACCAAGGTAGAAGTCTGCCTGGCAACTTGTCCAGCAAGGAACCCAGGCAAGATAAGGGGCATTGGCTGAGCAGTGTGCATTCACAGTGCCCCTGACTGTCCGGTGCTCCATGGACTAGAGAGGCAGGGAAACAGGGAATGCAGCGTAGGACTCACACACACAGTCTTAGGCTGGGAACCTGAAAGTCACCACTCCCACGTTTCACCGGGGTCCCAGAAGTGAAATAAACTGGTGGCTTTCGTGGTCTCCTTTCAATGTAGTGTAAGGGAAAGAACACTGGACCCCCAGGTCAGGAGAAGGCCTGGGGCCCAGTCAGCATAAAGGAGCCCGTCTTGTGGTCTCAGTCCCAGGCTCCCAGGCTCCCAGGCTCCCAGGCGTGTGCCCTGCTGGACCTCTTCCGGAGCAGATGTTCTCAGGTCCTCATAGTTTGTGAACATCACTCTTGGTCCTGCTTCATCTGCTTCCAGGGCTCCAAACCCCACATGGTTTCTTTGTTATGTGTAAAGTTAACTTTAATTCATTTTACTGTTTCCCCTCTGTCCATTTAGCAATTATCAAGCCAAAAGATACGTATTTTCAAGAGCTAGGATAAAGTGAATATAAAATAAAATACTATTTCCATGTTAGTTTGAAAAATTACTTTCTTAGAAGGTAGTTTTTGTAAACTTTGTAGAATAGAAACTAGGTTTGAATTTTTCTATGTAGTGCTGAGTGTCAGGAGTTTTAAATAAGAGGGAAGATGGTGTCATCATCTTATGAGATTCTTCTTCTTTCTGAATGTAGTTTTTAGAATCACTGGCTACCAGGACTTTGAAATGCTGCCAATGCATGATGATAAATTGGCTCTTAGCACTGTGAAGCAAGAGATAACACTTGAAACTTGCATTAGGGTAGGAAGTAAGCCATCATTCTGAATGCCTGCAGATGGACACATTCATTTATGGAAACACTGGTGGTCCACTTACGTTCTGAGTCTGTGGTGCATTTCAGAGACTTTGATAAAATACTAGAACTTTCCAATAGAGTGTCCTCTCACTGGGCCCTTTCACTCTAGCATTCTTACCCACCCGACAGCAAAGGGAGGTCCACGGTACGGTAGGGCCAGGAGCTGCCACATGCCCAAGCCACAACAATACAAAAGGTAACTGTTCTAGTTAACTTTTTATAATTTCTGTTTAGAGTTATACATTTCTCTTTCAATTCCTTTTAAATTCCTCCCACAAGAATTGAAGTTAGATGGATAGATCATACATACACATACACATACGTACCGAGATAGCTCAATAGATGATAGATTCTACTTCATCAATCATTGATAGATATTTTTTTCAGTTTTTAAATGTGTGAGTTTAGTATACTTCCCCTTTATTGTATTGTGGTCAAAGAAATTTATTTTTATGATATCATTTATTTGCTGATAAAAAATATTTATTCTCCTATTATTGGTTTGGGATTCTATATATGGCCAATAGATAAAGTCTGTTAATCAAGTTGTTCATATCTTTTACATTTGTTCTAATTTTTATCAATCTATAATTTCTGACAAAAATATCTTAAAATCTAATTTTCATAGATTTATCTTTTTTTTGTAACTCTGTTATATTTTATATGGACTGATTTGAGGCTATATTGCTAAGTGAATAAAAGTTCAGCATTATATCTCCCTGATAAACTGATTCTTTTATCATTAAGATCATCTTTAATTGTAATAATGCTTTTTGCCTAAAAGTCTATTTTTTTATGATAGTAATATTGCTGTACCATTTATATTTTGATTCATAACTTTCTGCCATATCTTTTCCATTAACTTTCAAATGTTATGTTTATTTGATCTGAGGACTTACATTCTTTTAAATTCTGAAATATTTTTATTCATCATTTCATTTATTTCATCTCCCCCATTTTCTCAATTTTCTCTTTCTCCAACCCTTCTTAAAGGGGTCCTCTACCCCTTTTTTGATTGGACTGCTTTCTTTTCTTGTGTTAAATTGCATGAGTTCTTTACATATTTTGGATAGTAACCCCTTATCGGATCTATCATTTGCAAATATCTTCTCCCATTCAGTGTCCTGCTTTTGATTTTTTTGTTTGTTTGTTTGTTTGTTTACATTTTTTTTTCATTTTTATTGTTAGACTTATTGGGGTGACATCTGTTAGCAAGGATTACATAGGTTTCAGGCATACAATTCCACAGTGCATTGTCAACTTGATGCATAAGTTCACCACCTAATGTGACCCCTCTTTCCATCCCCTTATATTTAGCTTCCCCCCCTCCTCTCCCACCCCCTCCCCTTTCTCCCCTCCCTAACCCACTC